>PVIR01019147.1:0-20700 GCA_004026965.1 Petromus typicus | reverse complement strand
GAGGCTCAGCCTGTAATCCTAGCACTTGGGAGATAGAGGCAGGATTGCTGTACTAGGCTGAGCTCAGGGCCAGCTTGAACTATATACAAAGTGAGACCCTGTCTCAAAAAAAAAGAGAGAGTCAGTAGGTAGAAGGAAGAAAAGAAGGCGAGAAGAGAGTAAAAAGCAATCAGAAGGGCACAAGAGAAATCATGAGCCCAAGATATCAGACATCAATGAAGAAGAACATTCAGATGACAGAGGTATGTTAGAAACAATCCTGTTTGGGAGAAATAACTGCAAGGTCAAAACTGACCAGGCCGGGCCGGGGAGTTAGCTCAGTGGTTCCGGTGCCTGTCTTGCAAGCGCAAGGGCCCGGGTTCGATTCCCTGGTAACCACATAACAATACTGGGTGTGGAGACCCACACCCAGCAGCAACCAGTACCACATACCACAGTGCCGGGCGTGGTGGCTCACGCCTGTAATCCTAGCACTCGGGAGGCAGAGGCAGGAGGATTGTGATATGAGTTTGAGGCTGAGCTCAGGGCCAGCCTGAACCACAAAGTGAGACCCTGTCTCAAAAAAAAAAAAAAAAAAAAAACTGACAGGCCTTCCTGCCTGCAGACGAACTTTGGACTTAACTCTGGTCTTCACCTCCAGTAGCAACAGGGACTCCATGGTCCCACATGCTGTCATGCTTCAGGACAGAACTGCACCTGGATCTACCCAACTTCCCAAGGAGTACTGCTGACATCTGCCCTGCCCTGCCGGATCTTCATCTACGTTACATCTCTAAGACTATTGTTAGTGTCTACCCTGCCCTACAGGGTCTTTTGGAATGTATAAAATAAAAATTGTAGCCAGCTTGGATCGGAGATAATTAAAGGTGTGACAGGCTGGGGTCTGAGGTCTTGCTGCCCAAAATAACACAGATCAGGCCCAAGCTCAGCTTCTCTAAGTCTCATTTCTGCCTAATTATTAATTATTTCATGTGCTGTCAACTCACAAGAGACTAGTTTTGTCCCCTTCCCATTTCCCACAGAGGTAGAGTGGGAGTGTGGTCTACAGTAGTGCACTAACCTAGCTAGCATGCATAAAATTTTAAAAAGACAGTGTCAAAGCCTACAGAACGGCCAAATTAAATAAAAATGTCCCTACTGAACTAGGCAATCAGTGATGAATTTGGTATAAATTAAAATATATCTAAATAAAACCACGCCCCACTTAGGTCAGGGATTTAGTTCAGTGGCACCGCACCTGGGTAGTAAGTACAAGGCTGTGAGCTCCATCCACAGTATCGCCAAACCCCAAAACATTAGGCCTCCACTTAACTCAGGTGATTACACTCAAGCCAGAGTTAGCCCAGTTTCCTTCTAGTTAGAAAAAAAAGATAAGCTTTTCCCTTGAAAAACCCTCAGCAAGAAGAGAGCACATGTATGGTCTGTTTCAGAATGAGGCCCAGGCAGACAGACTGAGAACCAGTGGGACTGCATGCAAGACTGGGATGGAAGCTCCAATTTGAGGCCAGCCAGTGCCACACAGTAAGGTCAAGGCCAGCCAGACTACACAACAAGACCCAGTTTTCAAAACCGTGACAGGTGATACATGCCTGTAAACCCAGCACTCAGGAGGCTGAAGACTAACAAGATAAAGATTCATTTGTTTCTTCAGAACAGTCTGAGGCATGATCCTCTGACCAAAGCTTTCAGCTTGCCCTACAATCACTCCACCTCCTGATAATTCTATGGCTGCCCCAGTGTCCATACCTACAGCCTTGGATATCCAGAAGACTGTTCTAATTCCAAAACCTCTGAAGCTGAGGCAAGAGGATCACAAATTTGATCCTAGTCTAAGCAATTTAGTAAGACCTTGTCTCAAAAAAAAAAAAAAAGCTTGGGTTATAACTGTGCAAATGCCCTAGGTTCAGACCCCAGTTGAAAAAAATACAGATGGAAGTGGAAGGTCAAACATGAAACCAAGATCTGGAGAAGCCAAGTCAACCATTAGAGAACAGGTTAAGGATGCAGAACAAGGAACTGCCCGCCTCGGGCACCTCCAATACCACCGCTACTCATCACAGTATGATATATGCATGTCCATCTGTTTTGCTTTCTAGAGCTGAAATTTCTCAGTGCCAGAGATTCTGATCCCAAAATCCAATGGGAGGACAGTCTGGGCTTCACACTGTCTGCAGTTCTCCAATTTCAAGTAGATCTGTTTATCAACCAATAGGGAAAAAGCCAAGAAGTCCTTCAGTAGACTGTGAGCCCTGTCTTCTACAGAGACCATACCTTATTTGTGTTCCATATCCCCAGCATCCACCATGACAACCTACTACCTAGTGAAGGGAGCTGCTTCATTTTAAACCCTTTTATGTATAAGAGCTCAAGATATTTCTTGGTGAGGGATTTAGCTCAGTGGTTCCAGAGCCTGCCTTGCAAGGCAAGACTCACACCCAGCAGCCATCAGAACCACGTTCCACTGTGCTGGTTGTGGGGGCTCCAGCAGTTGGGAGGCAGAGACAGGAGGATTGCTTTGAGTTCAAGGCTGAGCTCAAAGCAAAACCCTGTCTCAAAAAGAGGCGCATAAACCTGTACTCAAGAGACTGAGGCAGTAGGATTCTGAGTTTGAGAAAGGCCTGGGTTAGGCAGTTCAAGCCCAGGTAGGACCACATAGTGAGACATTCTCATTTAAAAAAAAAAAAAAAAAAAAAAAATTAACAGCACATTGTTGCATTCGTCACTTTTTAAAAAAAATCCATTTAGTCACTAAATTGCCCAGGCCAGACTTGAATTTGCAATCATCCAGCCTCAGCCTCCCACAATGCTAGTATTATTACAGGCATGTACTATACCTGGTTTAGGTATAAAAACCCTTACGAAGGGGCCAGAGATTTAGCTCAGTGGCTCTGCGTCGGTACAAGGTCTCGTGTAAACCTCACGCATAAAACAATAAAGGGTTCGGCTAGGCTCTCATCACCAAGACGACAGCAAAAGGGTGCCATGGACTTGCCGTGCTCAGTCATCTCACCATCTCACCATTCTTCAGGAAAACAGTGATAATAGCAGATCCCTGAAATTCGGAGCCTTTTCCTCCTCCATCCATATGGTACAGCAGATCCTTTGCACAGTTCCATGACAAAGCCCTTACACCTTCACAGAATCCCTACTTTGGTCAGTTCTTTCCTTTCTGGGCCTTAACACACTATACCGTGAGAAAGATACTTGGAAGCAGACATTTTAAGAAGATATGACTAAATGAAAAGTGGCCCAGGAAATGGAGGATCTGGAAATACTGAGGCTTAAAATAAGGGGACTAGGAATGTAAACCTCTGACTTAGGCCAACCAGGATGCTCAACCCTTCCCACAGACTCACATCAACTTCTGTAACAAGCACTGTTCTCGAGCCCCCACATCCTCACCCTCTCTCCAGGGTGACGACAGTTTGGGGCCCTGTCTTGCTCCAGCTTCGCCTCCTACTCAGGCAGCAGGAGCTGCCTCTGGGAGGCTGATGCCGAAAAAAGATTTCACTGCTCAGAAGCCTGTGACCAGTGTGGAAAGTGATGGTAACAATCACCCCTCAACACTGGCACCTCAGGCACCGTGTGGTTCTTCTGTAAACCTCTTCCCCTTGCAGGTAGCACTTTGTGTTCATGTTATTGTACTATACCATGACGGGTTATTAATAGCAGCTAACATTTATTTGGTGCTTACTGTGTATTTTGTGAGACGCTGATTTACATTTATTATCTCATTTAATGCTCATGACCACCCTACTAGAGAAAGGACCAAAGTAATCTTAGCAAAAGTTTGCAACTAGTGAACACCAGAGACAGGATATGAACCCAATTTGTGACTCCAAGGCCCACTTTTTATTATATCCTCTTGTCTCTAAACTTACCTACAACCACAATGGTGCGGAGAGTGGTATGTTTTGGATCTCAGGCTTTTTGAGGGGGAGAAGGGAAATCGAACTTAGGACCTTGCACTTGCCAGGTAGGCACAGCACCACTAAGCTAGAGTCCTTTATTTTCCCCCAAAACAGGATTTGAGTGGCCTCAGACTTGCAGCGATCTCCTGTCTCAGCCACCTAAATGCTGGGGTTACAGTCTATACCACCACACCAACGCTGACTTTTAGAGATGCCACATTTGCTGCTTCAGTTACACACTCTGCATATGGGAGCAGGTAATAGAGAGTGAATTCAGGTAACACTGCTATACACCCAGCCCTTTTGTCATTTTATTTTGACAAGGTCTTGCTAAATTGCCCAGCTGGCCTTAAACTTGTAATCCTCCTGCCTTGGCCTCCTTAGTAACTGGGATAACAGGCATGTACTACCAATGTTACACCAATAGCTTTAATAACCCTATTTTAAAGTTCTTCCTTCTAACCAATAAATCCTACCCTCTGTCTTTTAAATCCACTCCTTCTTATTATAACTTAGTAGAAGAGAACAGGGCAGTTAAACACAGACTGGGGTTACTTAACATGACTCTGTACACTTAAGATTTCACTTGTGAGTCATGGTGATGCCTGTAATCCCAGTATTCAGGAGGTTGAAACAGAAGTGCCAGAAGTTCAAGGCCAGCCTGAGCTAAGTAAGAAGCCAGTCTCACGATATAGTGAGATCTTGTCTCAAAGAAGAAAACTTTTTAAAAGGGCCAGAGATTTAGCTCGGTGGTTCTGGCGCCTACCTAGGAAGTGCAAGGTCTCGAGTTTGATCCGCAGTAACCAAATACAACAATGCCAGACGTGGTGACTCAAGCCTATAAGCACAACACTAGATAACCACATACCACAGTGCCAGGCATGGTGGCTCACACCTGTAATCCCGACACTCAGGAGACAGAAGCAGGAGTATTGCTGAGTTCAGGACCAGCCTGAACTACAAAGCAAGACCCTGTCTCAAAAACACTAAAAAAAAGAAAACAAAATCAGTATAATTTCACTTCTTTTCTTTCTAGCTTGCTGTCTGCTTGGTGGGGAGGGGCAGAGGGTGAGGATCTAACCAGGGCCTTGTTTTAAATTTTTTTTTTTTTGAGACAGGGTCTCAATAAACAGTTCAGCCTGGTCTCAAATTTGGGGCAGCCCTCCTGCCTCAGCTTCCCAAGTGCTGGGATTACAGATGCATGCCACAACACCTGGCTTAAATTTTTTATCTTGAGACAGAGTCTTATTAAATCACCCAAACTGGATTTGAACTTGCAACCCTTCCAGAGTGCTGGGGTTACAGATCTGTCCCCCCGATGCTCAGCCTCTACTCTTTACACTTACAGCAGCTACTATTCAATGGCACCAATCTACCAGGCACTACCAGCCCCTCCTCTGTAATCACCAGGACTACAACTCACAGACAAAATGTAGGTACACAATTGAGAAGGAAGAAAGCTGGAATTTCAGATAAATGGCTTTTGATATGACAGTACTACTTCCACTTTGAGGAGCCCCCTTTACATTAACTACGCTCACTTTCTGCTGCTTCCAAAAGTGAAAAGCTGAGTGCCCCAGCACACATCTATAATCTCAACACTCAGGAGGCTGAGGCACAAGAATCAAAACTGCAAATCCTGAGCTGAGTGTCGTGGTGCACCCCTGTAAATCCAGCACTACAGAGGCTGAGGCAGGAGGATTACACAGCAAAAACCAAAGGGGGTTAAAAAAATAAAATAAAATAAGGCCTAACATGGATAAATTAGTGACTCAGCCAAGACCCTGTCTCAAAATAAAATATAAAAAAAGGGCTGAGGATGTAGGCTCAGTACAAAGTTTCTGGATTCAATCCCTAGGAGTAGGAGGAACACACACCTACAATCCCAGCACCCTTCAACACTGAGGCAGGAAGACTACAACACTGCCTAGCCTAGACAACTTAGTGACAAAGCAAGGCCCTGTCTCAAAAAATTTTCTAAGGGCCGGGGAGTTAGCTCAGTGGTTCCGGTGCCTGCCTTGCAAGCGCAAGGACCCAGGTTCGATCCCCGGTAACCACATACAATACGGGGTGTGGAGACTCACCCCAGCAGCAACCAGTACCACATACCATGGTGCCGGGCGTGGTGGCTCACGCCTGTAATCCCAGCACTCGGGAGGCAGAGGCAGGAGGATTGCTATGATGTGAGTTTGAGGCTGAGCTCAGGGCCAGCCTGAACCACAAAGCGAGACCCTGTCTCAAAAAACTTTAAAAAAAAAAATTTTTTTTAAAGTCTTTTTAATTGAAAAGAGCTTGCGAATAGGCAACTCAGTGCAAAGGCCCTGGGTTCAATTCCCAGTACCGTAAAAGAGAGAGAGAACAGAGGTGGAAAAAGCAATTACAAACTAAGAGTCTTTGTACCCTTGTTCAGCACTCTCTAGGCACTTCTACTAACAGCCCGCCATTTCCTTTCCTTTCCCTAAACTGCAGTTAGAAATTACCTTCATGTTCTGTATTTACAAATGCCTACTATATGCATGTGGATTATAACACACAAAAGGAGAGATGGAATCCCTGCATTCTAAAAACTTCGTCAGCCATCAGCCGGAGATGTGGTTCAGAGGTGTCACGCCCGCCTGGCAAAGCACAAAGTCCTGAGTTCAATCCCCAGTACTACAAAAAAAACAAAAACAAACAAAAAGACCCACTAAACCAAAAAATTTCTAGTCTCCTTAGAAAACTAAAATATAAAAAAAAAAAGAAAAAAAACCTAAAACATACACATACAACAATTTTGACTGGGCTGAGGGTGTAGCTCAGTGGTAAAGCTTGCTTAACCCACTTGTGGCCCTAGGTTGCAATCCCAGCACTACCAAAAAAAAAATTTTTTTTACTCTACAAGGTAGTTAAGGGTATGAGAAGAGGCATGTGAATGTGATACATGGGAGCCCTCCCTGACTGAACCTAGGGCCAATGATTCATTCAGCTTTCTTATTAGGAGCTTTTACATACGTTATTCATACGGGTCCAATATGCAAGGACCGACCCACTGGCCAGTGCCAGTCCTAGGTGTGGACACTACCTCTTCCAGGCCTGAAACAAAATGGCAGGCAGCACGGACAGTGTTCATCTACCTGACTGGGGACAAGGTAAAGGGAAGCAAAGACTAGATTCTGTCCTGTTGCACTGACTCACGCCCTCAGACTCTGTAGCAGATCTCCTCCCAATAAAACTTTCATGCCACAGAGCAGGAGTGACCCAATCCAACAGCATCAGAGACAGGTTTTACATTACACTTCTCCCTCACCCTGATGACCTCACTATTTCTTCTCATTCCTAACCACATAACACTCTTTCACTTCCACTACCACACTCCTCCTCCTAGGGCCTGAGGACAGGGCCGGAATACCACCCAGAAAGAAAGGAACTCCCACCAAAACGAGTTACCACTCAGCTAACCAAGTGGCCCGTTTTTAACAGGAAACTTCACCTCCCCACCACCCCTCCTTCCCTCAAACGATTGGCGTAAGCAATGGCTCCATTTTCTGTTCCGGGAATCCTCGTACTTCCTAAAGAAAGAAAGCGGATTGGAAGACACAAACTCAGGGCCAGTGACAAAATGCTCTCTCCTCCCGTGAGACCGCCCCCGCTACGCCTGGGGGAGGAAAGCCCCACCTCTCTTCTCCGAGCAAGCTCAGATCCCCCTCCCCCTTCCCCTGCCTCTTCACCCTCTCCCTACCTACTGCCCTCTTCCAATCTGCTTATCCCCAAGACCCAACAGCGCAACCTTCACCAGCACAGTGGCCCTGGGGTGCTCACCAGCCTGGTCTGTTGCTAACCTCCAGAGCCCCCGTGCACCCTTCTCCACTCCGGGGGACAGGAGCGTAACCACCGCAAGGCTTTTCTCCAGTCTTCTATAGCCAAGGTGGGGGAAGGAGAGAAAGAGAGGGCAGCTTTCCCAGGCCTAGCTCTTTAAAAGAAAAGAGGTACAAACAGCCACACCGCCTCCGCAGCACCTCTTCCTGGACGGCTTTTCTCCCCCTCTCGCCGACCTCTCCAAAGCCCACCTCCTGCTGGGGAGGCGAACCTAACTGCAGCCCAGGTCGCCCCCTTGTGCGAGGCGGAGGACAAATCCGTGTGCGCCCCCGCCCCCACCCCAGCCTCGCGTCCTTCAAACGCGGGGGGCAGGCGCGGGGCTGGCTCGACGCCCCCTCCCTGAGCTGTCGGCGGGGAAGGACCACACTGCCCCGAGCTGGGTGGTGCCTGGCGGGGGGGCCTCTAGCTCCTAAGACCCCGCTCTAACCAAGCCTCTTCTCTACAGGCACCCGCCTTCCCTCCCCAGCCCCTCACCTGTTCCTGCTCCCAGCTCCGCCGCTGCTACCACCGCCTCCGCCCCCGCCAGTTTCACTTGCCTCTCTCTCCGCTCTCTCTGGCTCTCCAAGCCTACTTCACCGAGGTTGTTCCCCTGGCCCGCTCCCCGGCTCCCTCCTTCTTTCCCTCCACCTAGCACCGGAAGCCGCGACGGCGACAGGAGATGTGCGACGCACCCCCACCCCCAGCCAGGGATACTTCCCACCTCCACGATCGCGCGAGAGTTGCGCTGTAGCAAGTAGCAGTTCTCGCGAGACGCATCACCATGGCAGCGGCTGCAGCAGAAGCAGCGGAGCGCCGGAGCTCAAGTCTGGCGGGGGCCGGTGAGGTGGGGGCTGAGTGAAGCTGCGGGAGCAGAAGTAGGAACCGGTAGCCGAGGAATGGGATGGGACGGTAGGGACTGAGGTGAGCCTCAAAAGGCCTAGGGCCATACCTAGAATTTAAGGACTGAAGTCGCTTGCTGGAAACTGGTATTGGGCCAAAAGGTCCTGAGACTCCTTGGATGAATAGTGTTTGCTTGTGGCCTCCCCTATCCCACCAGACTTAATTTTTTATTTCTAAACTAGGCTAGATGCATCACTCAGAGAGTTATACCCTTGTTGCTGCTCTCTGTTACTGAAACTAAGCGACAACGAGGTCTGAATCAAGAAATCCTTTCCCATAAGGAAGGGGGAGAGAGATGAATTTAAAAGACAAGAAACAGTTCAACTTGAAAGACAACAGGTTAAAGACGGTTGAAGTCATGTTCAGAGATGTGGCCTAAGGAAGTGTCTCTAGATGAGTATGATTTTAGTATCCTAAGGAAAAGTGAAGGACTGACTGTGCACCTGTGGGTCTCACTACCTACCCATCTCTGCGTCCACCACACTCCTTTTTTGCACCTGGTAAATATATGTAAAGCTTCCTTGAAGCAGTCTCAGCTGTGGTAAAAGCTGCACTAGAAGGGCACTAGAAATGCTAAGAACAGAAGGTTCTTTAATCGTTCACCCTCCTCGTTTCAGCATAGAAGGGAACATGTTGCTCTTCCCTGAAGCTTGAGCCAAAACTGTCACTCTTCTGAGTATTCTGCCTTGATTCCTGTTTCCTAGGAGAACTAGGTTAGCAGATACCCACACTACGTGTATTCCTTGCCACATCAAGCCCTGATCTGTGTCCTTACCAGACCCTTCCTCTTATCCAAGTCCATTCTTCTCAGGTTTATTTGAAGAATAACATGCCTTAGAGTATAAAGTTGAGAGGAGCCTCACTGAAGATAATGAGAGATGAGATGATTTTTCTTTTTTTAAAGGAACCTATCTATCACAAAGAGTTAATCCTTTCCTCGCTTATTGTTGTTAAGGGCCTTTCCTGGGCTAAGCTCCGTGTTTAAAGGCAAAAGACTCTTTCAGCGTTAGTAACACACTGCTTGAGTAGGTCCTGTGATACCTTCATGGAATCGCCGTCTCCACTCCTTTCCTTAGAAATTTCTAGCGACACTCCAGATTATACCCCCACACGACCACCAAAATTATACCACAGCTCCTCCTTCCCCCATGCCCCAGGCACATCAGCATGCCTTATGGTAGTCCAGTAGGGAGATAGAAGCTGTTGATGGATATTCCTGCCTAAGACTTCAGATGCTTTTGAGGTATCCCCAGAGTGACAGAGGGTAGGAACAGTGACAGCCTAATATGATTAGGAACAAGCCCTCTCCATCAATGAACTCTACTGGGAAATCTTCCAGACCTTCTCTCCTTTATCCCTCAGGAGTCTGGGGACAAAAGTGTCTATACAGCTTCAGGGACGGCTGCCCACAGAGCGAGCAGGAGTAGAGAAAGAAGTGCCACCTAGCTGGCAATTAGCTGCCTGCTGCCACAAACTGACCTAGAAGCCACTTGGTAAAGAGTAGAGGAAGAGCTCATCCAGAGCTGAAGGAGGCCCAGATGCCTGACTTAGAGTCTCTGGCAACTCCAGCCTAGTAAAAACTGGGAATGTGGCCACTAGCTCACATTCTATCCTTGACCCCAGACCTGGGCCTGAGCCCAGGCCTATGCCAGGAGGAGGGGTGTTGGCCTTACTGACAGAATCCATTTGGAATTTGTCAAGGTTGTGGTTTGGGGTTTAAGTTTGGCACAGAGTAAGTCTGATGAAAGAAGAGAGAAAGCTAGTAAAGAAAGAGAGCCAAAGGGACTACAGAGGACAGAAACAGGAAAAAGCTAAACTGTTCTTGCTACAACTTCATTGGAGAGTCTCTGCCCCTTCCCGAACGTGAGAAATCTACACAGGGTGCTCTCTCTCATTAATTTCTCTCACATCCTTTGGCAGTTCTAGCTTCATCCCTTGTCCTTTCCCCATCTCCCATATGCATATCAGTAAGGGTCTGAACTAGGAATGGGATATCTCCTGACATCAGCAAATTTTCAAACCCAGAATTCTCAGTGCTCACATGGAGATTCACGATGTAAAATGTTGCCATAAAGTACTGTCCTAACCCAACATCAATATCCCTGCTACTCTCATTTCACTTGACTTGAGGATAATAGGGTAGCAGAAAAATCTGTTGTCCAGAGAAGTAGAACTATTTCTACATCCATGGCTAAGGTTGCGACTTATTAAGTCAGCATCTCGAAGTACCCCAGGTGGGATTTTTTAATTGTCGTGTGTGTGTGTGTGTGTGTGTGTGTGTGTGTGTGTGTGTATCGCTTTTAGCACTGATTCTTGGAAACATATTATTTTCAAAGATATTAGTTAGGAAAAGAAAGGTTGGAACAAAAAATTCTGTTCTCTCAGGTTATCTTATAAAGAAATTCATCTACTAAGATTAATAAAATTCTTTTACTAAGATTAGAAAAGACAAAATACATATGCAAATAATTCAGTGGGAGAGCATGCTAGTTTTGCTGGGTTCCAGAGAATGGAAAACATTCCCATTTTGAACACAAAAATCCTTTTTAACATGTTCCCCATCAGTTTTGTATCTACCTCTCTACCCACCAAATTCTCTGGTGTTTTGGGCTGCCAATCAATGCTGAATTACATTTAGGATCTGAAAACTTCTAGATAATATGTCACCTCATAATATAGAGAAGAGGGTCATCAAGCTACTGGCAGAAGACAAATCTTGTTCTGTAGCACATTGTTTTATAAACTAGGGATTTTTTTGTTGGTGAGTTTTTTTGTTTGGTTATTTGGTTTGGTACCGGGATTGAACCCAGGCCTTCACACTGGGCTATATCACCAGCACCTTTTTTTTTTTTTGATTGATTGATTGATTGATTGGTTGGTTGGTTGATTAAGACAGGGTCTATCAAATCACTAAATTTCCTGGTGATCCTCCTGCTCAGTCTCTCAAAGCGCTGAGAATACAGGCATATGCCACCACATCAGGCCATGAATAATGTTTTACTAAATAAAACCATGTGTCTTTATTTATGTATGGTCTTTGGTTGCTTTTGATCTCTAATTGCAGAGTTGAGTAATTATGGCAGAGCTGAGTACTTAAGACAAAGACCACAATATAGCTGGCCTAATATATACATATTATCTAGCCCTTTACAAGAAAAATTGCCAACCCTTGTTTTAGGCAATGATCAAGGTGATAGCTAGAGTAATTCAGGTAACAAAGAATAAATAGGGCCTGCATTTGATTTTTGTTTTTAGATAGAGTCTTTCTATGCAGTTCAGGCTGGCCTTCAACTCATTATGTGGCCCAGACTGGCCTGAGCTCACAGTGGATGATCTTCCTGCCTCAGCCTCCCAAGAGCTAAGATCACAGGTGTGTGCCACCATGCCACCTACTAGGGCCTATATTTGGATCTCTAAACTCATACACCTCAAAGAAATCCCTCCTGGTTTCACAAAGTAAGAGTTTGCTAATTAAGTCACTTAGGATCATTTCCAATCCTTTGTGAAACTCAGCAAGATAAACGTAAAGTCACTGAATATTAGGAGTAGTTCACTTGGAAATGAAAGCATGGACCAAGATCCCAAGTATGGCTGGATATATTACCAGTCCAGTAATTTAATTTATTTTAGTTTCAAGAACAATTCTCAGTACAATAAATTATCCATTTCTTGCTGAACGAGAAAAAAAATGGGGCTCCAAGATGAAACCCTTTCTTTGGAAGTTCTCCTTCAACACCTCAATGGAAGGAGACAACTTCCCTAAGGGCCTGGACTTTCCAAAGTCCAGCTCTGGAGGATTCAGAGGAGAGCGTCCTCCAGCACTCTGCCTCCTGAAGGAGAAGCTTCTGTTCCAGTACTGCTTCCCATGACCCAACAAACAGGGTCCAGATTGTGGTAGAGGAGCTAGAGAAAGCAGTTAGGAAGGGGCAGTCTCTTTCTACAGGTCTTAATGTCTCCGTACAAGGCCTTAGGTTCATCCCTCAAGGACAAAGAGTGACCAAACTATAAGGACACCGTAGCCAAAAGAAGTATGAACCAGGGTTCAAGGGGTCCTGTGGTTGAGAAGAGGGGGACAGTACAATGCATTTCATCTCAGTCCACTTAGGTGTTTACGGAGCAGAAGGGAGGTGACAGCTTCCCCCAGAGGCCCTCCAGCTGGGCAGAGAGGCCTGCAAATCAAACTCTGTCTCTTTTCCTCCACCCAGAGCTTTTCCAGAGAGCTACTTTGGCTTCCGGGGGCCAAGATCAGCCTTGGACAGAAATCCAAGCACGGCTGAAAATGTGTCCCTTTCACACAGTCCCCTACCCCAGCCCCAGATGGCTGAGCCTCACTTACACACATTGACCCACTCTGTGACCCTGCACTCGTCACACAGCACATAGCAGCACCAGTGGAAGCGGCAGTGGCAGCGCTCAACTCTCGTCTGCTGGAGGACGTTGTGCCCACGACCACAGCACAAGCTGCCACAGCCATCCAGCAGGTGGCTGGTCTTGTTACAGGCCCGGCCCCTTGTCCCCGGAGAGCCCACGGAGGGGTCTCGTTCACAGAAGTCAGGAGACTTTTCAAAGTAGACTAGCTCTCCTGAGAGGCGACGGGGACGCAGGCGGGGTTGGAAGGCTCCAGAATTGCGGTTGTAGGTGTCAATGAAGATAGCTCGGCCCAGCCGCTCCTTCAGTGCTGCCCCCACGGCCCGGAACTCTGGGGCTGCCCTCCAGCATGTCTTGAACTGGCAGCTCCCTGATGTGCCATGGCACTTGCATTTCCTCTTCAGGTTTTCAGTTACCACCTAGAGCAGCAGAGGGATCAGAGTTGAAGGGGCAGGCAGCAGATAAACAGCACAGGGACACAGGACAGGGAAAGGTACAGAGAGCACAGGGGGCGACAGATGAGCACGGATGAGAAAGGACATTGCAAAGACGTTAACTGACCAACTCCTTCATTTGATGATGGAGAACTGCAGCCAGAGCCCACCTTTGATCACTGACTGGCAGCAGAGCCAGGACTCTACTCCAGTTGTCTGACTCCCAGTGATCGTCCCAGAGAAAGCACTGATAAAATGGGGACTGTGGCCCAGAGTGCCCCTAAAGTCTGTGGGGAAGACAGCTGTAATAACAGCTACCATGTAATGAGCCAAGGACTAAGCAGTATGTTTTGCTAGCTCAGCCTTAAAGACTTATGAGGTAGGTTATCATCAAGCTCTTTGTTTTGTTTTGTTTTGTTTCCCCGACATGTAGTCCAGGCTGGCCTTAAACTCCCATATAACCCAGGCTGATCTCCAACTCTCAAACCTCTTGTCTCAGCCTTCCCTGGGTTTTTACAATTGCAAAAACCTGAGGCTGGGAGGCTGCTGACAGCAAGGGGCAGCTGCCCACCCCACCGTATCCCATTACTCTGCTAGGCCTCAGAGAGAAGGGCTTCAGACCCAGGGTAAGAGGCCCACACCTACCTGGCGCCCCACCCTGTTGTTGTGGATTCGCATTCGTGCCTGGATGTCCCGGGGAGCTTCCCTGGAATCCAAGAAATCCCGAGAGAACTTCTCTCCAAAGTCCATGTCATGATTACAGCCACCCCATTCCCATGTGTCCTGGGGGCTGGGGCCAGGGCCTGAGCTGGAACCAGGGCTGGCCAGGGAGTGAGGAAAGCTCTTGCCCCGGGACAGGGCCTGGAGTTGCAGGAGTTTGGCCCGCAGCCGGTCCTGCTCACCGCTGCCCTTCCAGCCACAGCCACAGCTCACCAGCTTGCCCAGGCTGCAGGCTGTGGCGACCGCGTGCATGACCCCAGCGGCCAGCATGGAGAAGGAGAAAGCACTCTCTCGGAAACCTGGGGGTGAGAAGGGCGTGAAGGAGGAGGTAAGAATGAGGAGGAAGAAGACAGCCACCCTCCAACGTCAGAAACTCCTAAGGGAACCCTGACCCCGCCATTTACAGCCTGAGTGATTTGGGAATTCACTGAGCGAGACAGAAAAGAGCACAGAGCCTGGGTTTCCTCAGCTAGAAGAAACTGATGGGTCTAGATGCTGTTTGAAGCCCATTCTGACTGTCAGTCTACGGCTTTCAGGTATGAAGGAGAAAGGCTGTCCAGAGGGAGAAACCCCTGGACTTGAGAGGTGACTAAGGAGTCTCCGAGGACTTTAGAGATTTATTCCCAGAGTTCTCCATCTAAAGACTTAGAAATTCCCCTGCCCTAAAGGGAGATTAGGTGAGGTAGAAGCAGAGTCCTTTGGGGTTCTTTTTAGAAATATTATTTAGAACAGTCTTTTAATCAACCTATTGTCTACTATCAGAACAGAACACCCCCAAAGCCCTGGGCCTACGGGGGTGCCCTTCCCTTTTCCAAGTTCTACTTTTATATTTGCCCTTCAAGACTGCCCTTTATGTTTATCCAAACCTGCTATTACTCTATAAAACACTGAGGGAGGAGCAAGGCAGGGGTGATTTTCCCTAGGCCCTCTTAAAAGGTCCGCCTCCTTGTTATATTCCAGGGGTCACAGAGCCTGGGGAATAACCCTTTCTCAGGCTTAGATAGAGGTGCCCCCCATATGAATGTTAAAATGTTCCCCTACAGCAGCCTGTCAGAGAAGAAGGGGTCCCTTATTTCAATAGGCAAGAGCCCTCTGGAGCCCTGAGAAGATGAAGGACAGTACCTCTTTGGGGCCAAACCTCTCTTACCCCAGGATCCAGGGCTCTGGGGCAGCCTCGTGATCCCCCCAACCCCAGCCCTTCAAGGGTGAAGCTGTTTGCACAAGTCTTGGGAATTTCCCTGCAGATGGCAGCTGCCTATTAACCCCATAGTCCCCAAAGCACCACCCCCACCCCTTGGGCTGAGCCCCCACGATCCTTCCTCCTGGGGAGTGAACTCCAGCAGGGCACCGGAGAAGCAGTGAAGCCTCCCGGACCATCCCTTCCAGACCAGGCCAGCAAGGATCTGTTCTGGTCCCTCCAGCTGTTTCTCACCTGCTCAGGTGAGCTACACCTGGGGCCCCCATAGCACAGAGGAGGGGGCTGCTCCCCAGCTTCAAAGCCACCAGGGTCTTTGTTCCCAGCTTTGGCTCCTGTGAACCCCAGCAATTAGGGGAGCAGGTTTAACCCTTAAACGGCTGGGGGCGTCACTCCACCCCCGCTGAGGCTCTGGGGACATCGGCCTGGGCTTGTCCGGGGTTGAGAGGGAGGGGAGTGACTGGGGGGTGTTTGAAGCTTTCAGGGCTGGGGGCATCTCTTGTTCACAGGTGCAACCCAGATCGAGCTGGGCGGAGGCAGAAAAGGGGGGCCTTCGGGTAGAGAACAGGACCCAGCTGCCTCGCCAGCAGCGTAAAGTTGGAAATCAGGCGCAAAGGCCCAGACAGGTGGCCAGACCCGGCTCAGTGCGGCTCCTGGGGGGAAATTCCCCAAGAGGCTCCTACTGAGCTGAGCTGTGAACCTGTCCCTTCCCCGCCGCACGCGCCTCGGCCTGCCCCCCACCCCCCCCACCCCGCATCCGCGGAGGCACAGACCAGCCCCACCGCCAGCCCGCCCGCCCCCCGGCTCACCTCGCTTGAGGATGGCGCTGTGGTGCGGCAAGCGGCCCCCGCCCTCGAGCGCCGAGCAGTTCCAGCGCTGGTCGCGAAGCTGGTGCTGGCATTCGTGGACTGCGATGTGCAGACCCTGAAGCGCCGACGCAGTCACGTCGGGGCTGCGCAGGCACAGGCCTAGCTGTCGCTTGCTCAGGCCGGACAGCGTCAAGCACACGGTGTTGGCCGTTAGTGGCGGCTCCCCGGGCAGCTTCAGGCCCAAAATCTCATTGCTTAGAGCCCTGGGAACAGAAGAGGTGTCAGGGGTCTACAGTCTAGCCTCACACCCTCTGCACCCCCCACCCCCAGGCTGGAACACAGGGAAACTGCTCACCGACTGCACAAGGCCAGGAACAGGAGACTGGAGAGGCCCCAGGGTGGAGGCCGCCGCCGGGGCTCCTCCAGCATGTCGAAGCCCGGAGGCTCCGGTGGGTAGATGGATCAGTCAGTGCCTGGAGGACAGAAAGACTTGATGTAGGCTCTAGAACAGAGTGTCTTCCCTTGAACTCAAGGATGCCCAGTTAGTTCAGTCTTAAACCACCAGCACCACTGACTGAACTTTCTCAACCCTCCGCAAACAAAGCCCTAAGAATCAACCCTGGATTCCCAGAGTCCTGGAGAGCTTTGAAGAGGAAAGGTCCAAGCCTCACGCTCGGGACTCACTGCGCGCTCCTGGAGCCCTGCCCAATCAGACACAATGCCTGGCACACAGGCACACACTCACATGCAAATGCCGACACAGACTCACAAACACTCGCTCCACGACCTCACCCACTGCTCCCTCTTCTAGGGCCCCACGACTGGCTTCCCCGCCCTTATTAGGCGAGGGGGCGGGACTGGGAGGGGGTTCCCCACTACCTGGGGCGGTGTCCCCTCCAGGTGCCTGCAATAGCAGGCAAGTTCTGTCAGAAGGGTCCGAGACTGGGCTGTCCTCTGCTCTACCCCCTTCCTGCTCAGCACGGAGTGGAGAGGCTCCAGGTGTGGCAAAGGGGGAAACCTGGTGGCCTCCTGCAAGCAGGCACTTTGTCGCAGCCCCAGTCCTCTTCTTTGTCCTGCCCACCCCGCTGTCCTCTCCTAAGGACATGTTCCCCTTCCCGGAGAGCCGCTCGTCCGGTCCCCACCCCTTTGCTCTCACGTCCATTGCCCTCTAAATCCGGGGACATTCTTACTCTCTCTTTATCTCTAGCAGTATCTCTGGCTCTCTCTTCGCATCTGTGCTCTTGTGAGTGGATGTCTGTCTGTCGGTCTGTCCGCGTGCCCGGCTGGTCCCGATAAGCGCGTTCCTGCCCTGTTCGCTCCCTCAGGTCTGGTAACCTCCAGCGGTTCGAGCGCAGGGTCTGCGACCCGCAAAGCTGAGTCGCCTGGGCTCCGCTCCGGCTGCTTAAACCGCGGGGAGACTGAGTCGTCTTCTGGCCCCTCGGCAGAGCCGCATTCTTCCAGGGCCGGGCCACTCCTCTTCGCTGCTTCCCCAGCGCCGCCGCGGCCGCCGGGAGGAAGGGAGGGAGAGAGGGAGGGAGCGATCGGGAAGCTAGCGAGCGAGCGGCGTGGAAAGCACTGGGGGCTCCGGCTGAGCTCGCGCGGAACTCACAGGCGGGCGAGGGCTGACGAGCGGCGGCCCCTCCCCGAGCCCGGGGCATCCCCACCCCGGCCCGCACCCCCCTCCTTGACCAGGGGAACGCAACCGCTCCCCCTCCTTTCCGCGTACACACACACCCTTTCCCCCGACGCTCGGGTTGGGGCTTGGCCCCACCGAAGGGGGAGGTAGCCAGCATTGTCTCACCTGCTCCGGGGTGCTCCTGGCGGCGGGGATGGTGACCCAGTCCAGGCCGGGACCCGGCCCACGGAGCCACATCGTTCATGGTTTCTGTGCCTCCACGGAGAGAGGGGTGGCTGGAGCGCTCCTCTGACCAGGAGGAGCCGGGGCTGGAGCTGGACTGGCTTCTGGCTGCAGACGTCGGACGGTCGCTTAGTAGCTCCCACAGCCCGCGCCGGAGTGCCGCAGGGCGCTCGCAGCCTGCAGCCCAGGCGCTGCACTCAGCTTGGCTCCCGCCCACCTCTGAGCCCTGTGCCTGCCCCTTGCCCGGGGTCAGCTTTGGCCTCAGAATCTGGCCGTCGCCAAAAGCCTCACGTAGTTCCGAAGATCTCGCCCTGCCCCAACACCTGCCTTTCCCCTCAGGTAGCCGGCCCAGAGAGATCTCCTATCCTTCCCGAGATTCCTGAGTTTTGCTGCGGGTGGCGCAGTGACTAGATCCAGACACGCAGGCTTGTTTCACACGGGCTGAGGAGGGCCGCGGGATCCCACACTGAGCCTCGCTAAAGAGCAGCCCGGAAAGAACCGGTGTTGGGGTGCACAGGCGGAAGCAAAATGCCTGAGGGAGCTCCAGTGGCAGCGAAGGGGTTAGGCGCCACCGCACTCCTGCCTGACTCACTCTCCTCGCTCTAACCACTGCGGACTATTTTTGCCAGAGAGGGGCCCCAGGCTTCCCAACCGCCCCCAGCCCCTGCCAGACCGCAGCCCAAGGCACGGCTGGTCCCGCGCACCCAAGATGCATTTACTCAGAGATTGCCCCTAGCAAGCAAAGCCTGAGCTGCTATCCATAGCCACCATCCCCTCTTCTTCGCTAATGGCCCCGCTGCTCTTCGGGGCAACCAGCCTCTCATCTGCGATGTTGCAGGTCCTGCTTTGCGCTGAAGGAGGCGCTGCTGGTCTGGGGGCGCAGCAGTCAAAGGCAGGAAATCAGGGAATTACATTTATTAGGATATTTCCGACCACCTTCATGTGCCAGTTCCTGAACTGGCGGAGAACCCTGACCCTGGAAATCCTGGGCTAGAGAGCTGAAATTTTTCTGATTCCTACCTCCAGAATGGGGAGAGTATACCCTCGAGCTCCTGACCTGCCTGCCTACTTTGAGGACAGGAACAAAACCATGTGTAGCTTTGGGGGCTACACATCTTCACGCCCCACCCCAGCGGTTCCCATCCTTACTCCTGGACTCAGCGGTCACCAGTTAGCTTACCGTTCCTGCATGTCAGCCTAGAACCCCATCCAGGTCCCCCGAGGGGCACGTGAGGTTTCCAGTGACCCCTTTCTCCACAGGGAACTCATGGACATTTGTATTTCGCCATGTGTCCTGGTCTCCCTCAGGTTTTGGATTTTGTTTTTTGTCTTGTTCTTAACTTTCTGATTCTATCCTTCCCAGACTTCAGCATCCAGTCAGGTGGTAAGTAGGGGTTGAGGTCACAACTTAGGACCTAGGTTTTAATTTTTCAGGGTCCCAGGAATTCCCCCTCCCTGGACTCTTCCAACTCTGAGAGCTCATGCTTTTCTGCTCTCTCTCACCATTGAACCCGAGTTCTGAGATAGGAGGCCACAGGCGGGCAGACTGGGTGGCCCAAGCTGGCCCACAGTGCCCTCAGCCCGACCGGCTGGCCTGAGGACTGACCCACAGGCAGCTAGAAGGCTAAGGGACAGGCGGGGCCTGGAGAAGGCTGCGGTGCACACCCATTGCCTAATACCCCAAGCACGCGGCCAGCTCCAGGAAAGGGGAGGGGCGGGAACCAGTGAGACCTTGACAAGGGTTTGGGCCATGACACGAGGGGGAAAGTGGGGGCTGTCATCACTGCAGGGAGGGAGTGGAAGCGAGCCGGTCCCCCTTCCACCGTGGAGGAGAAGAACAGAAGGCTTTTCTTGCTGTCATGGGGATGGTGGGTGTATCAAGAACAATATGGGAGGAACACTGGGTCCTAGAGGGCGGGAGTCAAAGAGAAGAGTGGAGCCCCTGGAGATTGGGGGATCAGCAACTGAGGCGGTGGCTAAAAGCTCCGCGGAGCCTCAGGAGCAACCACCTCCCCCTCCCCTCCCCCCCTCGTGTTTGCTTTGGCCCGGGGTCTCAGTGACTCATCTGTTGCTAAGCCGCTGATAGGGGCGGCCAGACCCGGGAACCGAAATTATAGGCCCGGGAGAGATGGATGCGCCCACAGCGGTGAGCTCAGCTCGCTGCCTACCCTCCGCCTCATCCTTCTGCTGCAGCACCGCCGGCCACCACCCGGAGGCACCAAAGGGTCTGCAGTCGGACGCTGCACACTTGCAGGACCCGAACCCCCATCACCACCACCACCACCACCGACCCAGCATTCAGCCCCAACAAATCCTCAGGAATTTTACCTCCTTCTCTACTTGGCAGACAGATGAGCCGGGCCTTCCCAGACCAAAGGACAGGGCTACCTGCTGGCACCTCAAAGGAAAGTAGAGAGTCCTGAGCCTGCAGAGCCCCGGTCCCAGTCCCTGCTTCTCTCCAGATCCCAAGGTCAAAGCAGAGCACCTTCTCCCTCCCATGTCTCCTAACGCTATTCCTGGAGGGGGGTTTGCTACTGATTTTCTGCTTCATGCCTGGGGGTTAGAGGTGGTCCAAAACGTTACAGAGAAATGAAGCAGAGGAGACCAGGTGAGGACTCTGCTTTATAAAGGGGAAGGAAAAAGAAAAAGGCCTGTGAATATCTGAGGAAGA
>PVIR01019146.1:0-32490 GCA_004026965.1 Petromus typicus | reverse complement strand
CTGTTTCCTCACTAATTCTTTTCTTTTCTTTTTGAGACAGAGTTTTGCTTTTTGTAGTTTAGGCTGGCCCTGAGCTCAGGCTTGAACTCACAGAAATCCTCCTGCCTCTGACTTCCAAGTGTTGGGATTACAAGTGTGAGCCACCATGCCTGCACTGTGGTATGTGGTAATGATTGCTGGTGGGCGTGAGTCTCCATGCCCAGCATTGTTGTATGTGGTTACAGGAAATCTAAACCTGGGCTCTTACCCTTGTGAGGCAGGCTCTGGAACCACTGAGCTAATTCCTCTGCCCATCCTCACTGATTCTAATCAGTGTTATGTTATTCTTCTTTCTATCATCTAGGAGTTGCTGGATTTATTTCTTGCTGTCCTTGCCATTTTCCATAAATTATTCTTTTCCTATTCATTGGCTACAGTCCTATCTTGTAATTCTGATATTTACTCTTCATAATCATCTATCTTATTTTGCAAACGTTCATTGGACTTTTTAGATTCCTGGAACTCTGTTTAAAGATGTTTAACAGATTTCATTAGTTTCATAATCTGAGATTATATTGTGTTCCTGATCTCTCCTTTAGTGTTATTAATCATATCTTTTATTATAAACAGTATCTCTTTTTATCTCAAACATTTTTTTTCTGCTTTCCATTTTAGTAGATCCTCTTGTTAGTGGCTCCAAGTGTCCTGGTGATTGAGCCTCATTTTGTTTAGTTTCCCTTTTTCTGGATTCCCTTATAGTGATGATCTTTGTATCTGAGTTTTAAAATTTTTTCTTATTTCTATTTCTTTGTTATCAGTGATGTTTTCGGTTTGACTGCTGCTCTGCTGTCTGGGCAATATTTATTACAAGTCTCTTTCTTTATAATATTTGGAACCATTAGGATATGGCTGTTTCTCGGGCTTTCTTTGGGTTTATAATGGCCCTTCTACAATCTCAGTTCTGATACATCGTGAAAGGTGCTTAAACAGAACAGTCAGATCACCCTGGTTGAAATACTACATTCAGTATCATCAGTATCCATCACAGCACAGGAGATGACAAGCTGCGGCTGTTTCCGTTCTGATACCTTGAACCTCATGAGTGAGATCTGTGATCATATGCCCATACTGAGAGCTAACCACAAATATCATGTTTATAATATACAGGTCCTTAAATATTACAGCATCACTCTTTGGGAATCAGGGGTTGCCAAGGAGTTGGGGCAGTAGAGAGATAGAAGGAGAAGGAGAGATTAGATGAGATTAAAAGACATATAGAGTTCGAGACACACACCCTGGGAGGCTGATAGAAGCTGGAGCACAAAAGAGACAAGGGACAGATTCATAACAGAAGATCAGCAGCAGGACAACTAGAAACTATATGCATTCTCCAGTAATAGGACACGAGAAAAGGAGAGAAGGGAGGAAACACAAGCTTTAGGGAGCTGATATTGACAAGGGGAAAAGAGAGGATGAAGAAACCAAAGAATAGGGGTACCCCACAGCAATTGGCAATCAAGAAACTATTTTTCCTCTCCTGCAAAAGTTAGAGGAATTCAGACCAGAAAAATCTCCTGACTGGACTGACTCAGCAGCAATAGAGGAATGAAGAATAAAAAGACGGCAGAAAATACAAAAAGAAACAAAAATGAGAAAAGAAAAAATACACAAGATAAAACCCAAAATAGGGAGAAGAAAAAAAACCCAGCACCCAAGGCTCTTTGACATGTGGACCTCCTGTCTCCTACACACAGTAGGGCAGTTACACACAGAGTGGAGTTAATTTGTCAGAGGGAAATAGACATAGTCCATGTAGATCACTGTGAGTCCTGGGTAAAATGACTGCCTGAGTTCAGGTTTAAGAACTTCTGCAGAGTTGAAAGTATCACAGGAAGCTGGAATGTGAGGATGCAGTGCAGTTATCCAGGGATGCCAGGTGACAGTCCTGTGACTGGTGCTCTTGTCAGGGCAGACTTGGAACCTTTTTCATGCAGCCCCAGTGCTGGCATGGGGCAATGGGTAGAGTTTCCTTACTTGACCAGTGATGATCTTCTGTCCTCTGACCAGAACCAAATTACATGTGCTGAAAACAGCCACTGGTGCCATGCAGTGTGGGCCTGCTCCCCGATACTCGCCCATTTCCCCATGGGGGCCAGTGGTCATCAGAAGGCAGTAATCATATGCTGGTTCAGTGTCTCTCCTGCATCAAGAGTCCTATCTTCAAGAAAGAGGGAGTAGGGACCGGGAATTTAGCTCAGTGGTTCTGGAGCCTGTCTTGTAAGCACAAAGACCTGGGTTCGATCCCCAGTAACCACATATAATACTGGGCGTGGAGACTCATGTCCAGCAACCGTCAGCATCACATACCACAGTGCCGGGAGTGGTGGCTCACACCTGCAATCCCAGCACTCAGGAGGCAGAGGCAGGAGGATTGCTGTGATGTGAGTTTGAGGCTGAGCTCAGAGCCAGGCTGAACTACAAAGCAAGACCCTGTCTCAAAAAAAAAAAAAAAAAAAAAAAAAAAAGAAGAAAGCGGAAGTAGTCCTTTTCATTACAATTTTTGTTTTTGCTCTCTTCAGTTTTTTACTCAGATCTTGGGAACCCACTTTTCTCCTTTATTATTATTTTTTTCTAGACCTACTATGTTCTGGTTTGGGAGTGCTAAATGACAGAGACTGTTTCCTTGCTTTAATCACTCTGTCACCTTTCTGGAAGTACTCCTTTTTCACTTCTAATTATTTTAATATGTGTTTTTTCTCTCTCCTTTTCTCTTTTGTAAGATTGTTTTATTTTGGTTGTACTTTGTATTTACAATTTCATGAATGTCTGCTCTGATATCTATTGTTCCCTTCATTGTAGGGACTTTATATTTTGCTCCACTTTATCTAGGATCTTGAGGTACAGCATCAGGTTATTTAGTTAAACCAGCTCTCTTTATGATGTGGGCATTTCACAGCTAAAATCTTCCTCCTCACTAATTCTTTCATCATGTCCTGTAGGTACTAATATGTTCTACTGGTGTTATCATTTCATTCTAGAAACTAATTTTTTTCTTTAATTTTCTTTACCATATTGGCCGTTCAAGCATGTATTGTCTAATCTACTTGTGTCATAAGTTGTATGGTTTCTTTTGCATGTCTTCTTTTATTACACCAATCTGGCAATCAAGAAAGTATTTTTCCTCACCTGCCAAAGTTAGAGAAATATGTCAAAGAGCCTTGGGTGCTGGGGTTTTTTTCTTCTCCCTATTTTGGGTTTTATCTTGTGTATTTTTTCTTTTCTCATTTTTGTTTCTTTTTGTATTTTCTGCCGTCTTTTTATTCTTCATTCCTCTATTGCTGCTGAGTCAGTCCAGTCAGGAGATTTTTCTGGTCTGAATTCCTCTAACTTTTGCAGGAGAGGAAAAATAGTTTCTTGATTGCCAGATTGGTGTAATAAAAGAAGACATGCAAAAGAAACCATACAACATATGACACAAGGAGATTAGACAATACATGCTTGAGTTAGAAAAGTTAGAGACAATATACGCATAGGACAATTGTCTTTCTTTCTTTTCCTTTTTTTTTTTTTTTTTTGAGATGGGGTCTTGCTTTGTAGTTCAGGCTGGCCCCGAACTCACTGTGTCACCCAAGCAAGCTTCAAAGTCACAGAAACCCTCCTGCCTCTGTCTCCCAACTGCTAGAATTACAGGCATGAGCCACCAGGGCCGACACTGTGGTATGTGGTACTGATTGCTGGTGAGTGTGAGTCTCCATGCCTGGCATTGTTGTATGTAGTTGCTGGGAACCTGGGGACTTGTGCTTGCAAGATGTGCACCAGAACCAGAGAGCTAAATTCCTCACCAAGCAGTTGTCTTTCTTTTGGTTTATTTAAGCATGCTTTATTGGCTAGTCTTTGGTGTATTTTGGAGAAATTTCCATGTGGTACTGAGAAAAACGTGTATTCTGTTATTGAATGGTCTACTTTGTTGATGTCTGTTAAGATCATATGTTCAAATATGTGATTCATCTCTAATAAGGTTTGTTGACTTTTCTGTCTAGTTGATCTTTCTATTTATAGTAGTGAGGTATTAGTTCCCCCTTGTTACTGTATTAATTTTAATCTGATCTTTAATTTTCAGTAGCCAAATATTATTCATACTATTGTCCTGTATTTGTGAAAACATGATACTCTTAACGCATTTTCCTTTTAATTATTAGAGAAGTAAAAAAAAAAAAACCTAACTTACTAGGGCAAACACACCATATACCATACTGGCTTTGCTACTTTCCCCTGTAAGGATGTCATATCAGAGCCAGCACCTGCAGATTGAGCTAAATTTTCTTTAGTTAATGGTAGTTCACTAACATCTGCCATGTTTAGGCTGATTTTGGGTAGAATAAATATAAATATGATGTATTCACTGTCCCCACTTCCCTTATTAGGTGTGACATTTTCTTGTGTGTATCCCTAAAGCTGCAATGTAGTTCACTTATATTCTGCCCAGAAAATCACTCCTGGGTAGCTCTGTGGGCCACCTGTAAAACAGTCTGGGCTGTAGCTTTATGTCCTTCCTAATCTGATTAATTTTCATGTGTCATCGGCGTGACTTGGTCAGGAGGGTACTATCCACTCCTGAATATGAACTCAATGTATGTACTAGAGAGATGTAAATACCCAGTTGCTATCCTTTTCCCGTACATAGTTTTTGTTGGGACTTGCAGATGACTTACTGGGACTAACGACTTACTTACTTGGACTTAATGGTTTCTGTCCCATCCTGTGCAATTTTAAACTACAAGGATTACTGTACTTGGATTATGGGCCTTAAAACTTAACCACTCAGATCTACTTACTGGGATTTAAGGATGTCTACCCTGCCCTACAGAATCTTCAACTACAGGCATTATTGTGGGGCCACCTGTTTTATGTATGCTACAATTATTAGTGTGAAGGCTTGGTACTGAGTAAAGTTGTGGCGAGCTCGAGGATTTTTCTCTTTCTGCTGCTGTATTTGGCCTTTTGCTGCTGCTCACTGCTCAGAGTAGCAAGAGTCGAGCCTGGACTCAGCTCTTTCTTCAGATTCCAATTTTGTTATTTGCTTGTTATTAACCCTTTTGCTATAGGATTCACGGGGGGCTGGAGTTTGTCCCAAGGATTCTGGCTGTGTCTTCTTCCCCTGTCTCCCACAACTTTTCAAAGTTAATAGCTTATATTTTTCTGTGGAGGGAGTTTAAGAGTAACTTCTTCCTCAGTTATAAAATTGCATGTTCCTACCACATGGGTAACTTTAGTCAAGGAGTTTTGTATCTGGTAAATGTGCAAAGACTTGTGAATTTGGTTTTTTTTTTAGTTCAAATCTTTATTGGTACATTATGAATACGCATCATCATCGCATTCAACATGGAGACTTGTACCAGAATATGACATGACTTGATTCTCCACATGTTTTTCTAGGTCCTCACAATATAAGGGCCATAGGTTTCCAATATATAATTCACCTTTTTACTTGGACAGTGAGTATAGGGTTGGATTACATGAAAAGTTAAAACTGTTGATTTTATTGCAGGGGTCAGAATACAAGAAAAGGCAAATCTTATGGAGCTAAGTATCCTAAATGCCATCTGCTTCATTGTAAGATTTTTGAGAATATTCTACCAAGTCTATCCCTTTACTCAATCATCCTTTAACAGGAAAGCAAGCCAGATAATGAAGGGAATTTGAAAATTAAAAGTGCACAAATATATCTAGAAGATATCATTTTATTGAATTATTTGCTAAATATTTTAATTTCTATTCACATTGCTGAGACAAAACACCCAGCGCTCAAAGTTGAACGGGGAAACATTAGTTGAGATCATAGTGTGTTGAGGTTTCAGTCCATAGCTGGCTGGCTCCAGGCTGGATAGCATGGCAGAGGGCATCGCAGAGCAGAAACAGTGCATTGCGTTGCAGGGCAGGCAAGAGGCAGCAAAGTAGCAACAGAAGCAATAGCAGTAGCAACACTTGATTCTGTCTCGCATATTCCGTCCTGCATACTCACCCTTTGGGTGGTCAGCAGTCACCCCCACAATGGGGCATCTTTAATTACAGCATGACACGTCATGCAGTTCTTCAGGGGTTATACAGTGAAGTGAGTTTCCCCAGGAGGTATAGCAGAAATATTACCATGATTAGTTCTGCTCGTGACAAAGGGATTTGAGAATTATTACGTTAGCAGTTTTTATTGCCTGGGGTAATAATCCATCACATTGTAGTTTTTATTTTAGTGTCGATTATTATATGCATTTGGTTCACATATGTGAAATGCTCAAAACAGTGTCTGACACCTACAAACACTTAAATTTCATTTTTGTTGCCACAGGCACCATCCCTACCACTATTATTACAGCACCACTTTTCCTCTGACACCATTTTAGCGCACACTAATGCATGCATCAGTTTATTCCTCTAACACCATCTCTGTTTATTTGTCTAGCAACAGAGTAGAGGAAGAGAGGGCGGTACCATTCTCTCAATTTGAATATAATTCAAAGTTGTAAAATTCAATTATGTTCTGCAAAGAAATACTGATTCCAAAGTCCAAAATTGCATATTATATGTGCATTAATGTGTATAATTTCAGTTTGAACTATTACATTACCTAAGTGCAAACTTTTCATGCTGCTCTTCCTCTACAGAAAATATTTCTAAAAGGAATGGCAGCTAGACATCTGGGATTTTCACATCAGGCTTTCCACTTTAATCTCCACTGAAGCTTATTATTATATTGCTGAGCCCTATCATGTAAAGCTCTCACTGACCAAGGCTCAAGGGATATTGTCATATTAGCATTTTTAACAAATCCCTCAGCAGGCCCTGATGTGAAACCACTGCTTATCTTCAACTCACCTAATTTTAAAAATAATCGTTATTGAGCATCTGGTTTGAGCTGGACACTGTTTTAAATAATAACAATATTGAAAGTCATACAGTGTTGGAAATCTGGCTCAGAGGTGCTGTACTTGCCTAGCAAGAACAAGATCCTGAGCTCAATCCCCAGTACTGAAAGAAAAAAGCTACATGAAAATTATAGGGATATTACTGCATTATTAGATAAGTTCAAGAAGGCTTGAGAGTAACATTTGGTCGGGGTAGTAGCTTCTAGGTTCCAAGCACAGCATTTGAACCCATGGTTCGTGTAGTGCAGAAAATATCTGTCACATGCGTGCTGTAGAGATTATACAATGGCTATGAATTATCAACTTTCCAGAGTTTATGGAGATCTGCCATTGACAAGTGTATTGTACATAACTGATATACCAAAGGAAACTGATTAGGAGAGACTTTGAAACCCACTGTCATGATTTCTGTGTCCTTTGTCATGACACTGTACATGCTCTGATAATGTGTGCTAGTTCAGAAGTGTTTGAAGAAGGTTCTGTTGTAACAAACTGTAGATCCATATTACCCAGATCATCTCCAACCTTTGAATTCTAGGTTACTCTGAGTTAGTGTTTTAATGTCTGTGCTACTTAGACATGGTCAGTTGGCTGAGTTTGGGCTCCTGTTGGGTAAGAGACAGCACACCATTTTGCATCTTAATCTGCAGTTTGTGGCTTACAGATAGACGTGATAGAGAACTGGTCAGCCTTTGCGAGTCGCTAAGCCTCTGGGAAATAACAGATTGGGTATTCTGAGCATAATTCTCCTCTGACTGTCACTGAGCCTCAGCACCTCTGTATCTTTTTTAGTTTAAGAAACCTTTCATGGAAAGATCAGGATGCACCCTTATTGGTTTAAGATCCCATGAGTAATTAATTCTATCAATTTTAGCTAAGTTTATACCTCTTTGACATAGCTTTTATTAGATGCAGCCAGCTGCAATACCAGTCCCTCAGGGTTCTGGGTTATCATTTATTCTTATTATACTTATAAATGAGTTTTGCAGATGGTACAAACATGAGGATATTTTTGTGGGGATAAGTATATGTAGTCTGAGTTTTGGGTTTGAGTGTGTCTGCCTCCTGCTCTACTTATTAGTCTCTGCAGGTCCTCATCCTTCTTAACATAAACTGAAGTTCTCTGAGAGTGAGGTTTGGTAAGAGATGAAATAGAGCAGACCTCAGGCCACCTTATGTTTATAACCTGGACTGGGTTAAGGATGGTAGCTCTGTGGCTGTCGTATTAATCATAACCTGCTTTCTGCCATGAGAGACATCATCCCAGTATTTGAACCACGGCTTCAAAGTCACTGGAGGAACATTCTTGTGACAAATGCACTCTTCCACTTTGTTACTTCGCTTCCATTTCCACTAGGACACAGACAGGTTCCCAAGGTACCCCTTTGAAGTAGGACAATTGAGGGGAAACTACTCCATCCATCATTTCAGCAAGCAAGGCCTTTCAACTGTTAGCCACGTGGCCTTCCTCGCTCACAGAGGACCTTGGAGAAGCCACTTACTGCACATGATCAAGACTATATGGCCGATAATCAAGAAGTTACAGTCTGTTTTATTCTGTCTGACTGGATATTACTCACCACTGGTGAGTTATTCTTTTCCTGCCTTGTTATGAGGAAATGAGCCTCGGGATTCCAGAACAAAGCTGGTGAGTGAATTAGACTGTAAGCAATGAGGTGATTTTTAATTAAATATAAATAAACATCTAAAATTGGTAATCTTCATGTTTTATGTATTTATAAAAGATGAATATTTAGTTTATCACATGCATGACTTCATGGATATGCAGTATTATGTGTGCATATTTGTGCATATGTTCTTGTTTTAATTTGCCAATATGAAATGTATGTAGATACATGTATGTACACAGAAAAGCACATATGTTTGTTACCTTTTGAAACACAAAAGTTGAGCAAATAGTATTCTTAGTGATTTATTAATTATCATACTGTACATATATAAATAGATTCAGAAAAAATTTTGAAGTTGGTGCATGAATGGCTAGTGTTGAGAAAAAACTCTAAACTATTTGCTAAGGTCTATACGTGGTGCTCAGGAAGAAGAAATGCAGTTAAAAAACCCAGAATGTAATGTTAACATTATATCATCCCAGAAATTGCAATGTGGAGTATTCATTTCAGAGAAAGGGAGTCATTTGTATTTGAACTTTAAAAGGTCTTATTAAAATGTACTTCACATTGGTTTATGATCTCTTTCTCTCTCTCTTTCCCCCCATCTATTCAACTCCTAATCTTTATAAGGCATTGTCCTCATTCTGTGAGAAGTGCAAAAATGTCTATGACACACTGATGTTTTGACTGATGATATGTTGAGGCCAGGAAATCACCCTCCCCGTGAAAACCTCCATGACTTTCTGTCCCACCAGAAAGAAAATTCAAGTGTCTGTGTAGATTTACTAAGATTGAAACCTAAACTTCTGCATCCTCTAGTCTTGCTGTCCACCCCGTAATTCCAGCTATAGGAAGTGCCTTTTTGTTCTTCATTGGTATTTGTAGACATCTTTGGTCTAGTGGGTTAGGTATGTCCTGCATCTGGCATCTTCTTCCCACCTGTTTGCATGGTACTGGTTTCTCTTTGTCATTCCTTATGTAAATTTTTGCAGCTTATCTGAAGAATTACTCATGCACAGAGCCAATGTGTAAACTTTTTATCTATCTTCATTTGGTTGGTTGCCTTTACAATTGGCCCTATCTGTAAAAATCATTCTATATTTTCACTTGATTGTTTCTCCTAGAAGAACAAAAATTCCATAAGGTCAAGGGTCAAGTCTCTTTGTTAAGGCTATGTTATCTTGGTAATAACATGTTAATACTCTCCTGGCCTTCTCTGGTATATTAGCAACAAGGCTTGCCATATGAAGTACTCAATAATTATCATGAAGTGAATTGCATGTAAAGTCACTGTGCTCCGTCATCACACTGCAGAAACAACTGTGCAGTGATCTTCCCTGATGAGGTTGTCAAAAGAAGTTCATGATGTGGAAAAAACTTGGCATAATTTTGACAAGCAGAGTTGGAAAAAGATAGTATGTGTTTTGAAAAGGAAAATAAAATTAGCCAAAGGGTAAGTGAAAGAATCAGACAAACTGAAGGATAGTCAGAAACCACAGCAGAGACAGGCAGGGATCCAAGTAGATACAGCACCAGTTAAATTAATGTGTCAAAAAAAAAAAAAAAAAACCCCAGAAGATTTAACTGAGAGGATCATCCACTATCCCTTTGTCCACTATCCCATTTCTACAGCTAGAATCCCAACTCACCCTGCAGCTTGAATTTTATGTGTATCCATCTCATTCTTCTGTACCTCCCAGGAGGCTCCAGAACGTCACCATGTCACCCAAGATCATCTGTGGCCCTGTCTTGTGCTTCACAGGTGTTGTATGGCGCGCTAGTCTGTGTCTCAATGACTTCAGTTTCTCCATGTATGACATATTCAGAGATGGCCTTGAAAAAGTTCCACTAGGTCTAAAATTCAAGAACTAGGGAAGGATCAAGGAATTAAACAACAAGAATATTTTGAAGTATTCCTAAATATTTCAGTACTGAGGACTGGACAAGTTTGAAGCCAGTCCTATTGAGAGTGTTTAGTAAAGAACGTGAGAGGACAGAGGATAATAACTCAAACTAGGACGGTAGTGCTGCAGTAATGGTGAAATAGGGTCCGGTTGTAAATGTATGTTGAAGTTGTGTCTAACAGGAATTTGCCTTGATATGGAGTGGAGTTCATATCTTGGGACAGTCAGTGAAATACCAGGGAGGTTATATTTAAGAATATTGTGTAATGAAAAGGAAATTTGCGTGGTTCCCTGTGTCTCTGAGTTTACATCGATTATCCCATGTAGGCCCTCAAATAACTTTGTGTGGAGGGAGGGAGAGAGGTCATCCTTCAGTTCATCTAGTTTATAAATAAAAAGTAACTTAATGTCATATATCTGGCTAAAAGAGTTGAACTGAAACTTCTGTCCCTTCATAGTCTGTTAGGACAGAAGGAGCTAATCCATAGTCATTCACAGTCCATCTTGAGACAAATCACAAAATATTTTCACAGTATGAAAGTAACATGAGTAAACTTCACATCAAAGGTGCATTGTCAAGGTGCATTTCTACTCTGCATTAGACAAGAATCTATAACAAAATCTGTAACAACCAAATCTGTAAAGATCTTTTTGTTTAAGATGCATTTGCCTCCACAGTAAACGGCTATAGATGACCCTTCAGGAGTGTACACATCATTTAGTGACCATGTAGAGAACATTCGCTGCTTGGTTTTCACTCTGATGGATGCTTTCTGAAAATGTCTGTATCACTTAAGAACTCAGATCTGCTATAATTAAAGCTAGAAAATTCTAACTACTTGATTCAAGAGTTCAAATATAAAGATAGCTGATTGTTTCCTGAGCAGATCTATAAAGTGGGTCTTTGCTAATAGGGAAACTAAAAACTTTAGTTTTCAATATGTGTTTGAAGAAGTAAGTTTAGGGCTGTAAATTTGGTCTTTCATTCATGAACACTACATTCACTGTATTTTCTTAAATGTTCTTCCCGGTCAGAAAATCGCCAACCTGCCTACCTGGTACTAGCACCCTATAATATTTTTTATTGCTCTATCTCTTTGGGGAGGACATAAGAACTTCTGATATAATGCCTTAAATACCAAAGACCTTCAAGCCTTACAGAATTGTACTGAGCAATGATCTGACATACAAATTGGATTATAAGAGTCATGTCTAAGATGTGTGTGAGGCAGGGCTGTGGTTACACATTTGGAATCTCTCAGATGAAAAGCTCTGGAGAAATCCATTTCATCCTTCATGAAATGCCAAGTAGTAGCGGCTGTTGACAGCCTGCCTGGAAGGCTTGCAGGTTTAGATTGGAAAGCAATCAAAAAGACAAAAATGAAGATGGTTTACTGGGGGCCAAGTCTTTTGCTCCATTTATAGCTTACCCTCCTTTCCTGCTCTCAAGTGGGCTGCACCATATGGATATATATATGTTAGGAGGTTTATGTTAATTGGCCCCAGAATTTAAACTTTCAGCTGAAATGGGTATTCCTTATAAATGTAGTGTCTTGGATAGATATGCTGGCCTCTGATGAAATGTGTAATATTTTCTGTTAAGAGATGTTGCCTTCCCATAGAGCACTGTCAGTACTTCATAGAGGCCTCCTAAGACCTCTGAGAAGCAGCATCGTCGGTCTCCTAGAGTCAGATTTAAGCAGAAAGTACTAGGCAGATCAGCACAGGTAATGTGAAGGTTCTGTGTTTTAAAGGAATTGACCCAAGAGGACAGCTAGCTTTCTCAAGGAAGGGAACAGATTAATTTTAGCTCACAAAGATGAGAGGTGTGAATTGAAGAGCTATGCTGAATGTTCTCTAGGCATGTGGAAGAATGAGCTTGAGTAACCTGGTAGTTGGATTTGTTCAGCCACCTCAAAGAACACTCTCTACCAAGTATGGAATGATTCCAGTGGCTGCTGCCTATGTCAGCAGAAGAAGAAAAATAACAGGGGAAATGTTCTTAAATTGAAGGATCTATTCCAGAAATTTGGATCCTTGTAAAGCTCGAAAATAACTTTCATAAAGAGAATTTTTTCACTGTAGATTTTGTCTATTAAATAAACTTAGAAGGTTACAGTTAAAGATTGAATGAAAACTTCAATATCTGGTTATTGCTGTTTATATTCCTCTTTTACCTCAGTGGTATATTTTAGGCATACATTGTGATTGTATTTGATGTTCAGAATTTGTACCTGTACATGATACATCTTGATTCTCCTTTTTCCCCCATTTCCCCTGCCCTCCATATAGCCCCCATTCCTGTACACATAAACCTTGTTTCCTTTTTTTACTGTCAGTTTTTTTCTTTACTTATTTAGGGCAAGATAGTATGACTGTGCTCCTTTAACACTAAAAAAATTAAAGGACTTTCCATGTTAAATAGGTACTCTTACATTAGTGTAACTAGAATAGGCTTTCAGCTTCTTTCTATAAAATAAGAGGGCCCTTCAGAGCAAGAACTGTATCATTTTCATTTTTCAGGGTCTTACCACCCCGAAGTCTAGTGTATTCTTGGATAGTCTATGCTTCTGTCTATTCTTGCATGACCACAGAGTTTGCTCCTGGTTAGGCAAACATTCCCCAGAATGTGAGATGGTACCTTCAGCCATGATATTATATCAGCTTTGGTTAAATCAGGCCATTTTACTCCAAAGAAGGAACAAGTATGTACCCATGAAGAGCAAAGAATTAGTAACTGCCCATTTCTGGCCAAGGGCTTTCAGTGTAATGAAAGTTTTGCAACAAAAGTGAATCTCAGTTACCCTTCCAGTATCCTCTGACAGCTCCTGGATGGGAAGTGTGTGTCTACATAAAGACCAGAGCAAGTAGTGTGATTGTGATATTTACTGCTTCTGCGTGTACCTGGCTCCAACAGAAAGCCAGACTCATCTGCCACAGCTTCCTATAGCTTAGGGGAGCTATAATCAAACACGCCAAAGAACTCTGGATATGAAGAAAGATCAGCAAATAGCAGCTTCTTTTGTTTTTCAGTATTGTTAATTTTGACACAGCTTCTGACTTGTGAAAGAGAACATTAGAGAAGAATCACTCACTAGAATAATGTATAATATTTGAGTGAAAGGCCATAGACCATATTTGGCTGATGTTATAGAATAGAACATTTGCACAGATTTGAAAGGCTTTGGAATGACAGATGAGTGAAAACCACGTAACTTTCAGTGATGTTTTTAGCAACAATAGGATAAAATCATTTAAAGAACATGGCACATTTGTGTAGATGTATGGAGACAACATTAGGAAGAAGAGGCTTTAGGTCATGTTTTCTTACTTATTTAACAAAATTTTATTAAATTTATTAAGAATTTATTATGAGGGCTTGGAATTTAGCTCAGTGGTTTCAGCACCTGCTTTGCAGCTGCAAGGACCCAGATTTGATCCCCAGTAACCACATACAACAAAGCCAAGCATGGTAACTCATACCTACCAGCAGTCAATACCACATATCACAGTGCTGGGTGTGCTGGCTCATGCTTGTAATTGCAGCATTCAGGAGGCACAGATAGAAATATTTCTGAGTTCAGGGCTGAGTTCAGCACCAACCTGAACTACAAAGCAAGACCTTGACTCAAAAAAAAAAAAAAAAGTGTTTATAATGACATCAGGCTATGTGCAGATAGAGCAGAGTCCTATAAAATATTATCATACTCCTACAGTAGCTTGCAGTGTAGTAGATAGAAGTAAACTTCTTATATTTAGTATGCACAGTATATTGATTATACCAACATAAAGTTAATCCAAAGTCATTTTGTCTCTTTGTAAAGCATTCTATTCAAGAACATTTCTCAAGATACAAAATATAATTTGCCTCAAAATGAAGTTCTGGTGTTGTCAAATTCTAGTGTTATAAAATATGTATTCAGCACTATGTATTTTATATGCACTTAACTTTTACAGAAGACTTTTGGGTAGGATCTAATGTTGAGAAGATTAAAACTTAAAGTATGACTATGCTCCTTAATAATGTGATTGAATTTGCGTAATTCAAATAAAATTTGGGATTGAAAATCACTCAATTGGAGGCTATAACAGTGTCCCAAACAATTATTCTGTTTCCTGTGCTGTTAGGAAGAAGAGGATATATATACAAACTTAATATTACACAGACAGGAGAGTCACTTAGATAAGGTAGTTGATATCAGACACCAAGTATCACATTTTGTAAACCATGGCTGTTTAATTAATAATAGTGTAGTTGAGATCATAGGCTCATGAAACACATTACCTGCTTGAATGCCAGCTCTACCACTTCTCAGGTCTGCAGTATTGGGCAAGCTATTGAACTTCTGGGTACCTGCACTTACTCATCTGTAAATTACGATATGGTAAAGCTGTCTCCTGAGCGTCTTTATAAGGGTTGAGTTCAGACAGGTAAAGTATTCTAAAAAGGAAGTGAACTTAGAGGGTTTGTAAAAAATGTTAGCTGATATTTTCATTGTGACATTTTTCAGAGTTCTATATGAGATACAAACCAAAACTACAATAAAAGTTTAAATCAAAAGTTTTAGAAATTTTGTTACACTAAAAGTTATATTGCCATTGAGCCCCTCTCAAACTGCTCTTTTGCTCTTCAGACATACTTATTCTGTCATTCTTGACACTTTTTCTGAAGCAGTTCTGGAAGTTCTCTTTTGTGAGTGTCTTTACTTACACTAGTATGATTGCTTCAGTACCCTGAATTGATTAGAAACATTTATAGTAATTTCTGTCAAATAAAAACATTATGAAGGATCCTCATTTACTTTAGTCACTGGACGTCGCACAATAGCATTTGTGCCTCTTTCTCAAAGTTAAAATGACTTTGAAAGGCAAATGTCTGAAGTCACCTTTACAGCAGCCTCAAAAGCACAACTAAACCCTCTCATGGCAGTGTTTCCAGAACTGCTTGGGAAAGTCGCATAAATAGTGGGCTAGTCTGTTAGAAGTGAGAAGGAGTAAAAGGGACATGAATGAAAACGTGTCTTTTGCTGTGATATATATTAAAATTAACACACTGAGTATATTTTCTGATCAACCTTTGTATATGGAGGTTATTCAGATGTTCAGTAAATTGGAGTTTGACATCTACATATACAGTAACACCTGGCACATAGTCCTACTCCAAATCAGAATATACTGTATTAAGATATAAAAGATAATGGAAGTTGTGGGGTTTTTTTATTTGGAGGGAGGTTGCATGGGCTGAAATATTTATTCACAGACTAGTTCTAATGGTAATTCAAAGACAGGAGCAAATTATTGCCAAGTAACAGATGCTTCAGGAAAACAAGTCAGCGTTGTCATAGGGAAGGAAGACCAAATTTCTCAAATTGCTAAACTGCTTACTACTTAAAAGTGAAGAAAAATGCTTCTTTTTAAAACTCCTGAGAAATTTCCAAATACTGTGTTACCCTAGACTGGCGGTTCATTTTATGAACAGATTGAGACCTGTTGCCTGAGTCACATTAATGTCTTCATCCTTCTTCCGTGTGCCCAGTTGCATGGTTGGGATTTGGCTCTGGTACTCCTGAGCAGGCAGCATGTGGAGAATTTTCTTCTGAGGTGTCTGGTCCTCTGACACAAAACTGAATACTAACAGGGTGACTACTTGTCTGAACCTAAAATCAGAACTGTTAGATAATCAGATGTCTTTACTGGCTTGCAAGGATATTCATACAAAAATAAATATACACATAACTTTGTTATTTTTACTTTAATAAAATATCCAACATAGGCTGCTTATTTTGAATCATAATTTTGGAAACCTAAGTCCAAGACCGAGTGGTCCTGTTTGTTTGGGCCCCAGTGGGAATGGCACATCATGGTGGAGCATTCACTGGAGTAAACAGTCACACCTAGAGCCAGGTAACCCAGAGAGAGAGGGCCGGTGACATCCTATAGTCTTATTTTGGGAACACTCCCCAGTGACCTGGGGACCTTTCCCTCCCTTCTAGTTCTAAAAGTTCTGTCATGTCCCAATACTTCCATGCTGCACACTAAGCTTTACTTTTTACTTTTTAAAAATTATTTAATTTTTTCATTAATATATATTTGGGATACTTTATTCATCTTAATGGATTTATACATGTACAGAGTGTCTTATTTTTCTCTTGGTGCTGAGGCAATATACCCAGAATCCAAAGTTAAGGAAAAGTTTGAGTTTACAATTCACAGATGTTTCAGTCCTAAATTGGCTGGATCCAAGGGAAGGTGGCTTGAAAAAGAAAAACTGTTTGTGGTAGTCACCAAGTAGCAGAACAACAAGGGACTTTAACAGCATCTTTCTGCTTTTTTTATTTTATCCATACTATTGGCCTTGGGGCATTGCCATGCCAGGCACTGTTGTTGTTCAGTAACCACATACCCTTAATCTCAGCACCGCATACTCCAGATTCAGCCACCTCTGAAAATCCCAGGGATTTGGCTCAGTAACAGTCTCTGGATTCCTGGTGCAAAATAAAAAACAAAAAACGAAGACCCCAGCCATCTCTGAAAAAGAAAGCCCTACCTCACCTGCATGAGGACTTGGGACAACATCTAAACAAAAGCCATAACTTTGCACCTTTGGCCTCCTAAAGACTCATGCATATCCCTTTATGAAAAAAATCATGCAGTCCATTTCTGAGAGTTGCCAAGGTCCTGACAGTCTGAGCGTTACTGAAAACAAGTCAAAATCTTCTCTGAGTTTTAAGTTAAATTCTTAGCTACAAACCCCTGTACAAATGAAATGAAAGTTAAGAAGTTCTAACATTTAATGACAAAAGGTAAACATTTCTGCTGCAAATGTTTATAGACCAGAGGATAAAGAGGAATGGAAATAAAGCAAGCCCAAAAGTCGAGCAGGGCAAACATTAAATCCCATGGTTCCACTTCTAGCATCTCAAACAAGCTGTGGCAAGTTTGGGACTACAGAGAGTTTTGGTGGTTCCACCTGTATCACTTCTGGGGTTTTCACTGCATCTTCAGTTTCCCACATTTCCTCGTCACTTAGGCCTTCTTGTGAAATCTGGGTGGAAGCCTTTCTGACATTCTTCATGCACCTAAAATCAGTGCCAGATGGATGACTTCAAGGTCTGCTGCTGGCTGGAGCAGTAGCCAGATTTCCTTCTCTTTCTCTCTGCTGAGCACTCAACCTAATTTTGAGGAGCAAATTCACTGAGCCACCATCATTCTGGAACGTAGGGCTTCAGGACTGTCTTCTCAGAGAAAATTCTTCCACTTTTGTAATTCTGAGGCTGCAAAGAGTAGAGTTTTTTCTCTCTCCTTGGATGCCCTCAGACCATCTTTTCTACTCTTTTGTTCCTAGGATCTCCTGCTGTATCTTTGCAGTGTGTAGCTTTATTGGAGCTTCCTTTCTGGTCAGATTCTAAATACTTTAAATCATTTTACTGGGCTTTTTGCTCTTGAATCTCAACATAGATCTGACTAAAAGTGCCAAAGACTATCCATGCCAAATCCTCAATATTAGACTGTCTCGAAATTTCTTTTGTCAAATTAATCAGTCCACTGCTCTTTCTCTGTTTTAGACTGCCTGGACACAGGTAAATGCAGTAAAATTTCTGCCAGGGTTAAACACACTTTGTGTGGAGTGAAACTATAAATGCAGTCCTTTCTAGTGAAAATACCCTGAGCCTGGTCTTTAACAGCTGTCAGGTCTTCTGAACTTTGTCCAGAGTCTCCCATACAGAACAGCCAAACGTGTTCCAGCTCTACTTTTTTGCCCAGCATCCCAATCTTTTGTAAGTCTTCTCCTTCCCACAAATTAGTTCCAGAGGCTCTTGAGCCACATGGCCAAGTAATGTCATAGCAACAAACCCACTCTTGAGTTTGCATTCTTTTAGTTTTCTCTTATTGCCAAGATAAAATACCTGACCCCCAAAATTAAAGAATGATAAGTTTATTTGGCTTATAGTCACAGATATTTTAGTCCATAATCAGTTGGCTCCAAAGCCAGGTGGTTTGGCAGAAGAGAAACAGTGTATGGTGGTCATTCATCATAACACAGATATACTTATAAAAACCATCAAAGTTGCATATTATCCAAATCATGTTTATTGAAACTAAGAAAAAATACATTACAAAAGAAGAAAATTCTAGTATGTAATTTCTGTGGAAGGAAGCTTATCTACTACTGGGAAACATGCTATTTGAATTTTCTCCGACAAATATCTTGGTCTGAATGTCACCTATAAACAGTCTATATGGAGTTGCCTATGAAATAATAGTCATGATTTCATTGTGTCACCTGTGAATTCTATCTCAGGTCAGAATGATACTTGTGATGTACATGCCAGATGGAACATTTTTTTCAGTGTATTATTGGCACAGTTTTAACTGAATTTCACCCCAGAATACTAATACACTCAAATAAACTGATTACAGAGTGTGTTACTCACTGCAGCTAGTCACTGTAATATTCTAATACATAAACAGAGGACCAGTTAGCAAATACTCACTATTTTTGATTCTTGTGATCCTTATGTGAAGTTGGAGCCTAAAAACAGCTCAGATAAGATGTATTGATGCACAGAGAGCCACAAATGTAAACCAAGGACCAACGAAGTTGTTTTTGAAACTGAAAGAAAATGTCAGTGTTTTAGTGCAAGCTGTGGTTTAAATTTTTAAGCAGACTGTACAGATGTTGTGGTGATGGCGACAATGTTATTCAAGAAACCCAATCATAAAATTACATAAAATCATATTTATTTCCCCCAGAGATATTAATCACAAATTACAAAAGTTAAGTAGTCACTGATCTAGATACTTATGTATCTAACAACCAGGTGGGAACTATTTCATTGTATTTAATTTGAGTTAGGTGGTGATGACCATTGTAAAGGGAAAATGCTTTTAGTAATTTTGTCTTCATAAGCTCCCATCTATGTGCTTAGGGGGATCCCAATTCCATAGAAACACTGATCTAAAATTTTAAAGTGTTAATCTTTAAGTGGTCTTCATTGTATCAGGTCTGTTTTATTTCAGCGTAAGTACAGCAATTCCAATAACCTAAGTCCATTTTCTGAGTGTTAATTTTTATGAATTTTAAGAGATTTTAGAAGTCCTCTTGTTTTTAATCTGTATGAAAATAGGTAACATACCTTTCCTCTTCAATTCTTTAAGCCAAGAACTGAAATACTGAAGAAATACTGATTTCTTCAGTGAGTCATTTCCTTACAAGTAGAATCACATTCCATGGAGATACAAATAGAACAGTTACTCTGGGAGAATATCTGGATATCACTACGGTAAAGTGGAGAAAAGAGAAAACCATGTTTTCATTTGTTTCACTTCCGGAAATGGATAGTTTTAAGTTTTGTATTTTGCATATTCTCCTTATTCTTGGGATTAGTATTAAGCAGTAGAATAAATCGCTGGTAGCTGTTTTACCCATAATCTCGAGGCTCAGAATATATTTCCTCTTTAAAAAAATATTTTCCCAGTTCTTTGTGATCTCCTTACTTAAATTGCACCCATATTTCTCTTCTGGTGGTTCTAAGGGAGAAAAAAATCTAGGTGAACTGTGTCGCCAAGAAAGAAAACAAGTCTAGAGCATGAACTCTCAAGCTTACAAGAGAGCCCCTAACTCCTGCTTGAGTTCTTTGGACAAGGTCAAAGCAGTTAGTAAGATCTTGTGTTTATTTGAATGGTGTATGAAAGGAGCCAGGTAGATAAAATGGTAGGGCAGATTGGTTATGGAGACAAAACATTATTAAAAATAAACAGACTGTCCACCAGGGAAAAGTGCCCTTGAGGAGCTTGGAGTGTTTCAAGCTTCCTCACATTTTCAATCAATCCAGGTCACTTAGTGAAATTGATAAAATGTCATTGCTGCATCAAAGAGGCCTTAGAGTGTGTTTGGAGAGGATGCCTTTGAAATTTAAATGAGTGCTGTCCCTCTAGTGCTATCACAATATTTCAAAAATATTTCAAGGCTGCTATTTTGGCACCTTGGATTCTAGGACTACGTGCCTACCTGTGATAATCTTCCCATTTTCTTATGTAAATGCAGATATGGAGCCTACTAGACAGCCTTAAATGAGTCCAGTGGAGTCCAGTTTGTAAACTTTTTTCCTGGATCACCTGTGACATTTCCTGATATACCTGAAAGTCATTTTAACTAGGTGTTTTCTTCACTGTTGCAAATTAAAGTTGGAGTCAGTGTTCCTACCCTGAGCCTAGATTGTGTTCTTACAAATAAATACTTCAGCCATGCCACTCTTTTCCCTAAATTCTGGAGATCTGCAGTATCCAAATAGCCCAACAGCCTGTTCTGTTCTCACACTTCTTCAAATCTACCTTTGACCACATATACATCATATATAAAAATTTTCATGTCTGTCTTATTGTCCCCATCTTCCTGATTTCCATCCTCCCCTGAACTCCTATAAGACACCCTGGGTTAGAAATGTTTCAGTTCTATGTGTTCCTTTTTTGAACACATACATAGTTGGTAATAGGTACCTCAAAGTATCTTTTTGATATCAAACCCCTGACTTATTATCTCCATTTTACCCATCTCACTTCTAGATTCCTATCAAAGACTTTGTGGGAGTTCACAGAAAGGTAGAAGTTTGATACCTTATTTACACACCCGCCCATAGTCCTTTTCCTAACCCAGAAGGTCATTATTCCTATTCACAAGAAAGCAAACTAGTTGCTAATTGACCAAGTTACTTCTTGCAAGATCACCTTGATGGCAAAATCTGTGTGATTCTGAGTGCTCAGGATGAAACGCCCTTGTGTAACCTCTGAACTTTATGTCCTCCGCCTCTCATATTTATATTGAGCAAATTAAAAAACAAATTCATTAGGGAAAATTTTCAAAGTGTATACTCAAAGAAAGAAAGTATGGGCCTTTAAGAAAGAGATGCATTATAGTATGGAGCTGGATTTATTTGGATTTTTTAAGGTGGAGTGTGTGAATCTATAGAAAGTTTACATTTGGCTTATAAGAGAAAATTGATAGTTCACCCATAAGAAGAAAGGTGTGGACTTATTTCACAGATGAACATTAAGGGTCCAGTGTATTATAATTTTTCAGCATCTGGATTTTGCTTTTTATCTTCTAACATAATTTATGAATTTAAAGTATATTTTAGGGACTTTGGGTATGTTGGTTCTGGAAGAAAAGAAATGCAAAAAAGCCCATAAATTATAGATATGGATAACTTTAGGATTGAAGTTGGAATCTTATTTAAAAATACAGTTTTTAGTTTGATTTTTGTCTGCTATCTTTGCTTTCAGTCCATTTTCTTTTCCCCAACCTGAAATTTTAACCCCTTAAGGGATGCAGAAGGCATCCCTGTCGTGTAGATAAAAAATCTAATGTCCTATTATTTTATTTATAATAGTGGGCAAGGAATACACTGAATAATGTCTGTTTTTGTGATAGTTGGGCCTTAAATATTTTTACTACAAGTCTCATAACTTGGAAGTTCCCCTCTGTTTTGTAGACCATTTTTAGTGATAACCTCTAGGTACATGTAAATATTTATAAAGTCTGGAGTAAATAGCAGAGTTTATACTACAAAGGTAACAAAACTTCACAGATAGAATATTCTGCTATTTTTATTCTATAGACACTCTTAGCCAAGACACCATATCTATACCTGAGGGATCCTTAAAAATGTAGTAAAATAACATAGTAGTAGTATACCAAGAGAGGATGAAGAACGTAGATTTAGAAGACCTCATGGGAGTGGGACTTGTCACTTGTCATACTACAAACAAGCTAAAATGTTGGAGATGCAGCCACAGACTCCCAATAGGTACTGGGGCATTATTTGGAGCCCCATTTTAATATCCTAGCCTGGCTATTTATATAGTATCACTTATTATTCCTCTTTGGTTATATTTTATTGCTGCAATTTGAGACCAAGTCAACATAATGGCTGACTTAACTGAAAGGTATCTATGTATTTTTATCAAGGTCAGTGAAGTCTCCTTAGAGACAACTTTTAGAAGGATCCTCCTATTTCCTTTAGTTATTGCTTCTGTCATGTATCACATTGAGTCAGAGTCTTGCTTCACCATATAGATTTCTTCGAAAGCACTGAGTGAGCATTCCCCCATGTACTAAGACTTTGTTTTGCAAAAATGCACTTATGTTGACTCTTGCCCTCTGGATCCAACAGTCCCTTCCCTCAGGAGATTGGGTGATTCAGTAGAGCTGTAGGGCCCTTGGAGAGGAATCTCATCATGCCCAGGATCCTGGCTGATATGCAGGGAAAGGGCCAAAATATTGGCTGTCATTTCCCTCCTTTCTTCTGTATTTGTTTTCTAAGCTAAGGTTATTAGAAACTCAGATGGTCAGTTACACCAGTTTTGATGTGGAGTAGTGTATTTTTTTAAGATAGTGGGGATGGCACTTGGGCTCTTGTGCTTCTGAGTTAAGACACAGTACCACTTGAGCTAAATCCCCAGCGTCTGGGAACAGTAAATCTTAATGTTAACATTTTTTAATCATCGTGCATTATTGAGCACTTTGTAATACAAAATATGACTAGAGAATAGCTACCTATTTCACTCTTCTTATAAGCAGTGATTTTATAAGCATGAGTTATCTCTTAGTGAAGAACTTCTTTTACAGGTAGACTTTTCACTACATCTGACTTTCTAGAATATGTAGCTGTAAACTTTGTGTTAAGACTCAAATCCCTTTGTCTAGCCATGTCTGTTTCTGTGTTGGCATGTCCCTGCTGTACACAGCTGCCCCTTTCCACTCTCTAGTCTAATTCACTCCTCTTTCTCCCTTCTGTTTGTTCATCACTTACACTTTTCCATCACATTTTCAGAGTGTTTTCCTCATTGCTCATACTGTACTAGAACATCCTTTATTCATTTGTCTGTTACAGCAATGAGCGATAATCAAGCAGAACCTGAAATACAGGGAGTTACAAATATAGTGGAAGTTCATTTATGACTAGTAGGTGACCTTTACCCCACCATGGCGTATGGACGCAAATTCCTCACACCACCTGGCTCCATTTTCCTTTGGAGTGGTCTTCAGGCCAGCCACCCCCACAGTGCTCTGGAGCTCATTAGGGTGTGGATTATAAGCCTGCATTCCATACCTGTTGAATCAGAAACTATGAAAGTATAGTGCTCTGAAATGGTGCTTGTGTGAGCCTCCCTGGTAATTCTCATGGACAGTGAAATTTGAAAATCACTATTCTACAGTATCCTAGCCATGTATATGAAGCTTGTGAAAGTTTAGAGTCCTTTAAAACTTGTCCTGGAAAGGATGTGTATCATTTTCATTTATATCTTGGTGGTAGTGTTAATTAAATGGCCATGCCTGAATGCAAAAGGGAAGGGAGTGTGAAATGTGTCCCTGAGGTCCTCTTAATAATGTGTGTTACCTCTTAAGAAGCTGTCTTCTGCCTCTGACTTTCGTATTCTTCAGAATGCAGCCTGACAGGCTCTTACAGTCTATCTTCGTGCCTCTGTCAGCTTCGTTCCTCACAGTGAACATTTTTATTACTGCTTCCTCCTGGCTGTAGTTTGATTTTTTTCATCATTCTACTTGGTTCCAGCTTGACATAAATGTCTTCCTCTGTTCATTAAGAGACTGGCCACTGCGAACTTCCAGTTTCAGGTTGCAGCTACTTGTCAGCTTATTTTCTGTTGGCACAAAGTGGTCCAACTGATGAGTTTGTCATGCAGAACTCTGGACATAATGGCTAGCCACTCCCTGAGCACAGTGTGAACATTTCTAACTTGGAATCTGTCTCTTCCATATCTGTTCTGTTCAGCGAATTATTGGTGCTGAAGTCCTGAAAGTATTCATGGGCAGCAAGGTTTATTTATTAACTCATGGTACTGAAATTGTGGGATTCAGGTGCTTTCTGTAATCAAATAAGTCAATATCATTATGGTGACAGAGTCCAGACCCTGAGAGCATTCAGTACAATAGAGCAGTGGTGATGAATCTATGGCTCAGGTGCCACAGGAGGCACCTTGAGCCATCTCTTTTGTCACAGAAGTCTGGTCACTCCAGTGATGAAACAACAGAAAACTAAACTTGAACCTCAGTATTCCAAGTTAATTGCAGTGTTATCACTTTGCAAAGAATAAGGAGACTCTGGATTTCAGTTTGGACATTTGGTCTCTAAAAGGTTCACCATCGCTTAATGGAGTCTGGCCAAGTTAGTACAGAATACAGTATCATCTGTTGTCTCTTATAAGATTTAGATGGGCTTATGTTTGGGCAAAAATGACTATTACATCCATTGCTGAAGTGCTGAAATACCTGTTTATAAACTTAAAGCCTTATGTTTTTTGTGTGCATGTGTTTAACTTACATATTAGCTTTCTATCACTGTGATAGAATACTCAAGAGAAAACCCTTAAAGGAAAAAAAAAAAAAAAAAGGTTGATTTGAGCTCACTGTTAAGGTCTCTGGTGATCCGGCTTGCTGCTTTTAGGCTGTTGCAAGGTAGAAATTTCACGGAGGAAGGATGTGTTGGAGAGAAGCCTCTCACCTCATGGCAGCCACAAGCAGAGATGAGGGAATGAGCCAGGATCCAAGGACAAAATGGATCCTTCAAAAGCCTATCTTCACTGACCTAGCTTCTCCACCAAGGTCCCACCTTCAACAAGCTGCCAGATCTTATCACATGGTCTTTGAGGAGATGTTTAAGGTACACACCATAACAACTTACATAGTGAATAATAAAGTAAAATTAGTCTTCTCTTTCTTTTTATAGAGCAGTTAGATCCAGAGGCTTCACAAGCATCTTTACAGTACATTGTTTTGTTGCCTCTGGCATCCCTTCTTGAATCATCTTGCAGTCTTTCAGAGTGTATTTTTTTTCTCTCACCTATCCATTTGGAAATACTGGCCTCATTCAACCTATGTGTGAGGCTGTCACCAGGATTTCTGACCCTTGTATAAATTGCCAATCTTATGACATAAGGACAGAGTCATTTTGTAATGTGCCATGTTTTCCTTCATTCCTGAGGTATGTAACTTGCTTTATCCGATATATATTCTACTTTGTTTCCTAACATGTCATAGAAAAGGTTATTCTTGAGTTGCTGGTAGTTGTAATTGTAAAATTAGGTCATAACATCAGGAGTAATCTATATTTATTTGCCCTTTTTTTTTTTGGTATTTTAATAGAATATCGTTACATCCTAAACTAGTGTTAGCTCTCATGTGCACTACCAGGAAAGACCTTAACATAAAATCACTACTTCCATCCTTGTTGTCCTAGTTGACAGAATTTTATTTTTTATGGCTAAGCAGTATGCATATGTATCACATTTTATACATTTATCCACTAAGATACTTAGGGTGTTTCCTTGGTTAGCTATCATGAATAATTCTGCAATGAACATAGCAATGCAGATATTTTCCAAAGATAATGATTTTATTTCCTTTTTATATACTTAAAAGTGGGATTCTAGGATGATATAGTAGTTCTGTTTTACTCTTTAAGGAACCTCACTGATTTCCATAATGACTCTACTAATTTACATTTTCACTAACAGTAAATAAGGATTCTCTCTTATCCTCACCAGTATTTGTTCTTCTTATTTTTGTACCAGTGATTCTTGTTGGGGTAAGGTGATATCTGATTGGAAGTTTGGTTTTCATTTCCCTTGATTTTGGTTTTCACTTTCCTTAGTAATTTCTGGGCATTTTTCCTCTGCTTGCTGACCATTTTTGTGTATTGTTTTGAAAAGTGACCATTTTAGGTGTGCCATCCAGTTTTTAATCTAGTTTTTTGTTTGTTTGTTTGTTTTTGTTATTGAAACTCCACTGAAGATGTACTTCATACCATCTGAACAGGAGAAAACAAGTAAGAATTTTATTTATTTTGTTGTTCCACTTCCTAGTGGATGCTCAAGGAGATGCAAGTTACAAAGCTCTAAGACACTACACTTCATTTTTAAGTTTTCTTCCAACAATTCAGAACTTCAGTAGTACAAATACATTTCCAAGAACATCCTGCCTCCTTTTTTGTAGTTACTCTTTTCTCCCCTTCAGTGTACATCCCTGATGTACCAAACTTAGAGTTACTGTAGGTTTATTTTCTTTCCTAAGTTATAACAAATATATTGAGATAATAATTAAAAGTGTGACATTTCCCATTAAATCTGAATAGCTGAGTTATTTTAAAATCATAATGTCTTATTACACTGTCTTTCTTCTTGGCTGATAATAGGATTAGCTATACAGTTTCTGGCCACAAAGAGTACAGCCATTGATCAGGGCTTCTGCATCCCAGCTCCTCTGAATCTCTGTCCTGTGTCCCACCCCATTGGTCCCTCAGACAAGTCACTGTGTGTCTTTAAACTCTTGGGGGTTTTTTCCTATTATAAGAAAACATACTTCGAGCTACAGTAAATCTCCAACCTAGAATGAGTTCTATTCTGGGAGCTGCAGCCCATATGGGAAACAATATATAAGTGTGAGGCCACGTTGACCTTCCTTGTGAACCGAAGGAGGAAACAGTAAGCTGACCTCTTTTGGCAAAACGCTGGCTCATTGCAAGTTCCAGAGAAGAAGTCAGCAACAGCTGAGGTCTAGTTTAGAGAAATACTTCTGGGTACACTTTGCAAACAGATGAGCTGTCCATTAACCTAATTGCTTGCTTTCTTCCCTACATCGAATAAAAGTGAGGTGAGTCAGGTGCTCTGGGCTCTTTGTCCGCTTGCAGCAAGAGCCCCTTGGTTCATGTTTCAGAATTCTTTGTTTTTAATTTTTTTATTTAAATTTAAATCTTTATTGGTACATTACATATATACATCATGATTGCAATCAACAATGAGAATTTGTACCAGTATACGACACAACTTCTCATTTTTTCCCATAACCCTGCCCACCCTACCACCCCCACCCCCATATACATAAACTTTGTTTCCTTCCATTTTGTTATAATGTCATTATTTTCCTCCCTTCACTCCATTACACTTTGAGTGTTTTCTATTTCACAATATATAACATACATTCTAGAACTCATTTATAGCTTTGTTTTCTCATACCAGAGAAAAGATATGATATTTACACATCTGTGACCTATTTATTTCACTTATAAGGATGTCCTCAAGGTATTTCCATTGAAGTATAAATGATTCAAACTTAACATTTTTATGGCAGAGTAATAGTTATGTTTTAAATTTTTATTTGCACTTCTTTTATGTCTAATTTATTCCCATGCCATAAGTTTTGTTTCTTTAGTTTCTTCTAGGATATCTGTTTCTTTTGTGCAACTTCTTCTGGTTTAGGAACAGGGTTTTTTTTTCCTTTTCAGTGAAGATCATCAGTGTGGCAGGGAAAGCTCATGTATGGGTCAGTCTGACCCGTGTATCATTTTCGGGGTCTTGTTCACTGAGATATGTTCATTGACTAGAGTATCTACATCTAAACTCTTAAGCATTGGCTTGTGTACTTTTAAGCATGTGCAAAAAATAGCCCTCTTTTGGGGCCACCACCCCTATGTCCAGCCCCACTGTTTGGTTTGGGCATACCTACCAGCTCCACCATTGTAATGCTGGAATATCACACATTGCTTCTTAAACATGACTTTCTTCAGATACATGGTAGCCTATGGGATATGCACATGCTTGATGGGCTGGACAGTTTCACAGGTGTTCTTACAGTGAATATGAAGATTTGAGCCTCTTGATGTGTATGATTTTTTAGCATATTTTGGGTCAAGAGAGTAGCAAACCATTTTCACAGGTCACCTCACTCTATTTATAGGAAGAGGAAGTCTGTCTTGTCTTTCATCTCCATTCATCTTCTTTGGTTAGGAATTCCAAGTTAGCTGGTTTTTTAAAAAAGCTAACCTGGGGAATGTATTAATTTGGAAGTGTGGAGTCTCAGAATAAAAATGACTGGGGATGTAGTTCAATGTGAAGGCCATAGGATGGATCCCCATTACTGCAAAAACAACTAAATAAAATTTGAGAACCGTGGAAGTGAAAGGTCTCTGGGAAACATGTCTGATGATTCTGATGACTAAGCACATCTCTGTGCTTACCTGCCAGGCGCATCTCAGACCCAGTTTCACAACCAGATTATTCAAGAGTTAATTTGAGCCTCAATGGTAGTACCATGTAGCAATGCTTTGAACACTATATTGACCTGGAAAATGAAAATGAAAAGAAATGGAGGATTCTGTCATCTCATTCTATTTGAAATACCTAATTAGAATAGCTTCGAGTCATTTGAAATAGTGATTAATCTGCTGAGGAACATGGATAAGTGAAATTTGAAACTGTATTATTAGCACTCCATTCGGAGGCAAGGAACAAAGTAATGATAACTATTTGGAGAATTTTAAAATGCAATACAGGAGGTTTGCATCATAAAATATATATTCTAGTATTTGAGTTTTTCAGATACTGAGGAAAAATGTATGACATTTGTTAAAAACCATAATGAAGGAAAATGAGTATATTTTAAAATATTGTTTGGGTATTATTTCAGCAAAGTTTTAAAACAATATTCATACAACATATAAGAATTTTAGGGAACATTTGGAAAACAGGCACTTATTTTAAAGTCAGTACAATCACTCCACTAGTTGTCTGTCAGGTGCTAGCTTTTCTCCCTGTCTACTTGAAAGGCGTTAGTGACATCGATGGCCACTGACCTATCACACCTGCTCCTGAGTTGCCCAAGCAATTGAAAAAGTAGTTAGTGAGTGTTTCTTTTGTTACTTCTTTGGGTGTAATACTGGAATGAGGAGTAGCCCTAGAGTTCTCTTCTCAAGATTGCCTGTGGTGTAGTTAAATCACATGTTAGTTCTGATAGTGCCTGTTGCTTGATAGCATTAGATTACTTTATTTTGAGTTTCCATTTCCTATATTTAAAATAGGGATGGTGATAAAATATAACTTGCAGTATTTTCGAACATTCGAATGACAGTCTGTGGAAGTCATAATGGCCATTTTAGCTGTGTTATCTTAACTCTGATTTGTTGTACATTATCCACTAGAGAGGTCATGACATTACAAGAAGTCATGAAGGCCCTGGATCAGTCATAACTATTTTTTAAAATAATATTTTGTAGAACATAAACATTATAGAAAACCAAATTGAACAAAAGGTAAATAAAAGCTATTTGCACCTTGATCCAGTGTGATAAAAGGCACAAACTATGCAATGCAATGCATATTGTAGTCACAAGTGCAAGTTGAAATAGACTCTAGGAAGTCCAGATAGCTCCACACTTCCTCTGTGTGTAGAGGAAGCTTTTCCATAATCTCTTCGCTGGCTCCATCTCACAAAGCACATTTTTCTCTACACAAGACTAATAGATGTATAATGAAAAAAATCTTTGTCTCTCATTCATTCCGTTTTAGTAACAATATCTATTTGTCTTTAAAGAATCATGCTCCAAAGTAATCACTGCTGTTCACTGATGTTTAATGTATACCAGTTTATCTTTATAAGTCAACATACAGCAAAATCTCAGTTTTAAAACTTACGTGCTCCATTCTACTATCTGTATGTCGCACATGTTTGCTCATGCTTTCATCTAACATTATTAGAGAAACATGATTAAGTCTTTTTGATTAATGTATTGTTTGTTTTAATTGTTGCTTATGATCTTACTAAAATTAAATTGTCTAGTCCTTTATTAGAAGGAAATGCATTATGTGCTCTCCCTTTTCCTCTTATCCACTGACAAAGATGATAAAAATCTTTGTCCATAAGTGTGAGAGCTTCTCCATAGTAATTTACACAGAGGGGGAATTAATGGCCTTGTCTATTCAAAATTGGCCCTTTCACTTATCAGTCCTGTCAGTGTAACTGACTGCCAGGTTCAGGTACACGGTCACATGATTTACCCTGCTGTCAGGCAACAAAATCTCACTGAATTGTGCACTTTGACCATAGTTGATATTCCAAGCATTTTGTATTTTCACTATTTCTATGAATATGTATATTCACTATTTCTGTGAATATATTATTGTGCATTTCTGTGACCTGTAAATACAGTCTTCATGGTTAGTAACCATTCTTTTTAATACACAAATTATTTTTTTAATTAGTGAATGTTTGCATTACAGAAAGATTACATTCATTGTGGGGAGTTGGTATGTGTACATAATACATTTCAATTTACTACTTTCAGTCTATTTTGGAGTGATTGTTGGTATTTTTTCCATTAGAATTCACTCGTGGTTAAACAAAAGTGGAATTTTTCGACTATAATAATCAAGTTCTAGATACATTTTAAGTAAAATGCTTGCTCCACTCAAACCTTTTTTTAACCTTAATAGATAGCACACTGTATTTTTTGGAAAAAATAAATTATAATATTGAATTATAATTATATTTTTATTTTATCTCTCCATATAACTCTATCAAGTTTTGAGCTGAGGATGGGGAGACAGAGATTGAGGGCGTTTTTGGTGAGAGAATAGAAGGAAAGATATGGTCATAAAATCATCATACTTCCCCCACCCATTCCCTTGAATATGAGTGGAGCTGAGGGTGCATAGGCTGAGACACTGAGGACCTGGGACAAAACAATGCGAGGCAATGAATAGTAACTCTTCAAGTCTAATAAAAACAGCCTGCAGACATGGGGATTTAGTTCAGTAGTTCTAGCACCTGCCTTGCAAGCACAGGGTCCCTAGTTTGATCCTCAGTACCCACATACAAGAATGCCAGGCGTGGTGACTCGCTCACTCCAACCAACAATCAGTACTACATAGCACAGTGCCAGCTGTGGTGGCTCGTGCCAGTAATCCCAGACCTCAGGAGGCTAAGGCAGGGGGACTGCTGTGAGTTTGAGGCTCACCTGTGCTACATAGTGAGCTCAGGGCCAGCCTGAACTACAAACTACAAAGTGAGACCCTGTCTCAAAAAAGAAAATGAAATAAATAAATAAAAGGCCTGTAATAAAACAGCTTTGCAAAAACCTGAGAAAGAAACAAAATGGAAAAAGTAAAAAAGGTGAGGAAGCAGAGCCTGAATAATTTATGATAGAAGAAGTACTGGACAGATGAGTAGTGAATAGGAAGGTTGAGTATTTTCTAAAGCAGAAGAGATTTACAGATAATGAAAATAACCTAGGAACCTGAAAGAAATTGAGCCTGTCCAACGTTAATGGAAATAATTCTTAATTCTGAAAAAGCTGGTAAAGAAGAAGTCAGTACAAAAAGAAAATCTTTATCTGACAGTGAATCTGATGATAGCAAATCAAAGAAGAAAAGAGCCTTTGCTAGTAGCTTTGCTGGAGGTCTTGATTCTGAGCAAATAATTGGGGTCATGGACAAAAGTGTAGAATCAGTGTTTCTAAGGAAGTTTCAGATGAGGCTGCTTTGGTACTGGCAAAATAGGCAACTATGATGTGTTCTCAATTTCTAATTGAGGACATACAAAGGGAGACTAACTTGACAGTCTCGTCCAGAAGAGGAAGCTCAATAACTTACTTACTGACATACATACATACATACATACGTACGTACATATTTATGTTTTATTTTTAATTTTCTAGGATTAAAAACATTATAATTAAAATCAAAATCAAGTTTAATATGTTGATTTTGAAAGTAGTACTTGGGAGAGTTGTTGAGATTTGTTTGTTTTGCATCACCGGTTTCTTTGAACAAATAAAAGCTTCTATAGTTTCTTTTATCATAAAACAGCAGTTGATAACCAGATGTATTTCTTCTGCTTCTCTAAGTGTTGGGGAAATTGTCCATAGTTGAGCTCAGTCTGAACTCATTTTTAGCTCAAATGCCTAAGCACTCTTCTAAGTTTGTGTTTGTGTGTGCATAAATAGAGGATTTATATAAGTGGCTTTTCTTTTGTCTTTAAACATTCATTAAAACAAAAGGTTTGGGTGATGAGCCTGTGTTTGAGATGCCATCGTTCTGAGCAACCTAAGAAATCATTTCAGTTATTCAGAAGTTTTCCTGAAGTTACAACCTTTCTAGTTAAATAATGATTCTGTGGTTAATTGGACAGTTTAAAATATGTCATTGCAAAGCAGCCGTATCAGAATCTATATCTCTCTTCAGTCACAAAAAAAAAAAAAAAAAAAA
>PVIR01019145.1:0-32377 GCA_004026965.1 Petromus typicus | reverse complement strand
TTTTATGTACATGAAAATGAATAGTATTACTATTATAATGACATTGTTGTACAGTCTAGTTGATTTATACTTCTTGATTTCTTTATATCTTTAGTATTATTTTAAAGTAACAATCCTAAGATGTATTCATTCATTCAATAAATATATAATGACTCACCTACTATAGACAACGTACTAAATCAGGAACTGGTTGGACTGGCTAAAAGAAAACACTTTTTTTTTCCTATGGTACCAGAGATCGAACTTAGGCCCTTGTGCTTCCAAGGTCGGTGTGGTACCACTTGAGCTAAATCCTAAGCCCCAAAAGAATTTAAGGAACTTACATTCTGGGACATGAGACAGGCAAGAATCACAAAATAAAATGTCATGGGAGTAAGTATAACTGGAATATGTAAGAAGAGCATTTGACATACATTTAAAATACACAAAAGACAGATTTAGATACATCATCAAAACAGGAGATTGTCCTTAGAGGTAAAACTACCACCCTTGGTAATATAGGGGCTCTATCATGTGTGTATATGTATGTGTACACACACACATTTTGAAATATGAGACATGAAGCCCAGAGCACTGAACATGCTAGGCAAATGCTCTATGACTAAGCTACATCCCAACCTAGGATGGCCCTATTAAAAACAAAAACTTTATGGGCCGGGGAGTTAGCCCAGTGGTTCCAGCGCCTGTCTTGCAAGCGCAAGGACCCAGGTTCGATCCCTGGTAACCACATACCAATACTGGGCGTGGAGACTCACGCGCAGCAGCAACCAGTACCACATACCACAGTGCCGGGCGTGGTGGCTCACGCCTGTAATCCCAGCACTCGGGAGGCAGAGGCAGGAGGATTGCTGTGATGTGAGTTTGAGGCTGAGCTTGGGGCCAGCCTGAACTACAAAGCGAGACCCTGTCTCAAAAAACCTAAAAAAAAAACAAAAAAAACCCCGACTTTATAAAATAAAAAACAACTGATAATGAAAAATAATCTGAAAGTTTAGCACTTCAAATTATAACATACCTCCCTGAAAATCAATTTGTTACATTCCTCTGCATTTGTACAGTCCCTTTGGGGTCATGTAAAAACACCCTGAACTTGTCTCCCTCACTTTGCCCCACACCTTCACCTTCAGGCCGCCCTCGTACAGTCCTCCCGTAGAGGCTCTCTCCCCTGCGCGTCTCCAGCCTACTTTGCTCTGCTCTGTTCACTATATAGGAAAAAGCCACTCACAGCCTCTCAGTCCGCTTATAGTAGGCTAGGGGCCAGAGATTTAGAACAGTGGCACTGCGCCTTCCTCTAAGCACAAGGTTATGAGTTCGACCCCAGGTACTGCAAAAATTAAAAACAAACACTTGTAGTAATTATTCCTGGGTAAAAGAAAAACTTGCTTTTTCCTACCTTCATTTTCACTTTTCCTGACCTTCTAAAATCCTCCATAAACAGGAGGGAAAAAAAATAGATGTGACTACCTAAAAATTTCTCCACTATGTAGGAAAATTGAGTTTATGAACTGAGGTACCATTGTACAGTTCATTAGAGTGAGGCTGAAACACAACTTTTCAGAAAACCAGATTTTTCATGTATTTGATCTGAGATCTTCTATTCCAAATAATGAAAATGATAGAGAAAATCATAAATATTAAAAAGTAAGAGCCATACCGAAGTGCTGGCCGTAGCATCCTGGAATGCTGTAGGTATGTTGTCTTGTAAATCATTTAGTGAAAAAGAGTGGTTTAACTCGGACTCAGCAACAGTCTTTCCAGATGAATTGACTTCTGCCTATAAAAAAGAAAAACCCAAGAACAGTGTTACAAGAAGAAACACAGAACAGCACAGAACTTATTACATCCCCTCCCTTGGATTTATTTTCACTGCAATTTTGATAGCTACTATCCATCAGTGAAGCTTTGCGCACCTATGTGTTTGATGCTGGCTTAGGCGTTACAGGAAGAGATACACACAATCCTGTTCTCCAGGAGCTGATGCTTGGTGAGGAGCAAAACCAATACCATGGTTCACAATCAATGACTCTAAAAAGTTCTCAAAAAAAGCTCTTTTGGACAATTTTTAGGCAAACGCTGATATGAAGTGATGTCAGAAACTGAAGTCTTTTTTTTTTTTTCAGTATCGAAGGTCAAATGTGCTGGGCAAGCACTCTTCCACTGAGATAAATCGCCAGTCTTTAGCAATGCATGTATGTCTCACTCTGGCAGTGCTGGAGACCAAACCGAGGGCCTCACACAGCTAGACAAGGCCTCTACCACTGAGCAAAACTCCCAGGCCCCAGTAGTCTTTATCCCTCATTACTGAAAACAATCCTAAGTCTGCTGAGGAAATATTAATGGGCTTGATTTTGAGGTGTTGCTTTACATGCTATTACAGATTAAGTTAATATATGGTATATGTAAGATATTTTCCAAAATCTGAAAAATTCTAGTGAACAAAATACATCTGGGCCAAACCCTCTGAAGGAAGAAATTATAAACAACATTTATACCACCTCTTCCAGGCACTACAGTAAAACAGAAGGACAAACTTCCAAGAACTGGACCCTGAAGGGCAGACAACATATAGAGGGGCGGAGACAGGAAGGAAGTAGTGTGTTGCTTAAAGCAGGCTGATATTTTTTTAAGTGCTGATTAAATTCCAGACCTATAGATATACTACTCAAAGTATTAAAATACTATATAAACCCTAGTTGGGAGTAAAACATGCAGGAAAAGGAATAAAATGGAGATATGGCAAAATGTTAAGCATTATTTTAAGGGAATATAATTTTAATTTTTTTAAGAGACTGGGTTTTACCATGTAGCCCAGGCTGGCCTGGAATTTGCAGCAATCTTCCTGCCTCAGCTTCCTGAGTGCTGAGGATTACAAACGTGTGCACTATATCCAGTTTATTTTATTCTTGTTACTTATTTATATGTTCTATAATAGGCAGAGATAAATTAATACATGTACTGCTGGTATTAACTCACTTAATCCTTACATCATTCCAACAGGATGGATACCCTTATGTATGGAAGAGAAAGAAACATTATGGTTAAGTAATACGTCTGACATTGTACTACAAATAAGATGCAAAGCTGAGATTTGAACTTTGGCATTGTATTTCAGAATCCAGCTTTTAACTGCTATGCTATAACGCTTTAGCTTTTTGTTTTTTGAGACAGGGTCTGACTATGTATTTCATGCTGGCCTTGAATTCACTGTATAACCCAGACTGGACTCAAACTTGCAGCAATCCTTTTTCCTCAGCCTCCCCAAGAGCTGGAGTTGCAGGTGTACACCACCATGCCCAACTTGTAATGCTTTTATGAGTTGAACTGTGAGTTTTATGATAAGAAAGTATTCCTTATTACAATAAAATTATATCATCTCCTATTCAAAATTCAGTAAAAATCAAAGTCTAGATAGTTATAATTTATTTAGAAATTTATGGTACCTTGAAACTGATTTGTCTTGCAAGTTCCTTGGCTTCTTGGTCAGCCTGGCTTGAGTCACTTCCCGAATTTAAAGGCAACAGGACATCTTTCATGGCAGAGCCACAGCCTTCACAACAGAAATCTTGTGATCTGGTAGGAAATGGTTTTGTATTTAAAAGAAGGCCTAGGGCTTAGATATCTTTTTTCTTTTTTCCCCCAATAAACTACCAAAAGAAAAATAAACTTCAAAACTATCCAGTGAAAAAAATGTATAAATTTTCTATGATATTGTCCCTAAGTTCACACATAACAAACTTATTTAAAGGTCCGTGGGTATCTGCAATATCCATCTCACAGAACTTATACAATTAGTGATCAGGATAAACTAGAGATTTTAATCAAGCTGTAATTGCCCAATGTTATTACCTATGCTTTTTTTTTTTTTTAGATTCATTTTTTGTCTATATAACCAAGACTTTAAGTTATCTTTCCTTTGATTAATACTGAGATCTAATTCTTGATTTTGATAATTTCCTTGACTAGAATCTGTCATTTTCCACCCTTCAGAAAAATTACAACAAGTTATAGCACATTTTACCCGAGCACGGCCACAGCAGGCCCTCCGTAGGTATAAATAGGGAGTGGAGGAGTAGCTCAGTGGCAGAGTACTTGCCAACACTGGATTTCCAACACCAGAAAATAAAAAAATAAAGTTATGTTTTAGTGTCTGGAAGACTGGTAGATACTTTGGTCTTACTAACAATTATGATTTTTAAACCTTAATCCCCAATTCTGGAGATAAACTTTACTTGAAGCTACTAAGCATAGGTTATAATATGTACTTTGCATGCACAGTATTTTTATTTGATTTCCTATGTTGCCTTTCTTTCTAGACTTTATCCCGGTGACTGCATAGACCAACCAACATTTTAAACATAGGAACCTGGTTTCTTACTGTCATTACTTTTCGGTATATATATATATACATACATACACACACACACACACACACACACACACATATTCTAGGTTCTCATTCTGTTATAGAAGCTCTTTTAAAAGTGATTTTGCATTTAGCCATGGTAGCCTACTGCCCTTGTGGATAAACTATACATTAAGAATAAACACTGTCCTATAATATTCATCTGACTTCAGTTAAAGTGAATTTTAAAAATTTTTTAAAATGTTTTTTGTGGTACCCTCTGTACCCACAAGGACTTTATAATCTTGTGAAAAGCTAAATAAAATTAATTACTCTTGTTCTTTTTCTTCCATAATACTTTCTGAGTGGAGACAACCATAAATGATCTCCAGGAGAACATCTTCCATTATAGTACAGCAGGCTGGGCATGTAGCTCTGTGTAGGACTGCCGGTCAAGCGCTGGGTTCAACCCTCCTCCTCCAGAACCACCAAAAAATCATGAAATTTTGTAGATTCCGTTAACCCCAAATCACTAGACTTGGATTTGTACAATAGTAACAGTAAGACTCTGAGCCAAGGTCACACACAAAGTAAGAGACAGAGCCTGCTTCCTAACAGCCACACCCACAAAACACTCAGGCCATAACAAAGAATGCAATGCAAGACTTACTTTTTGGCAAGCGCTCTTCTCTCCTCAGGTGTGTAATCGAGAGAGCCGATGGCTCCCTCTCCTTTGGTCGGCATAAACCCGATGATGGCAAGTAATGCCGTCCTTACTGAAATCAAAAGTACACAGCAATCTATGTTGCTTTGAAAAGGAACTGTTTACTCTAGAAAGGAAAAAAGCCTCAAAGCCTTTCACAGAGGAAGTATAAATAGAGGAGTTGTATGAACATGCTGGCAATAACCTAGACTCACAAAAGCATTTTTATTATTTATTGAATAATATCAAATTATTTACCCCAAACTACTTCAGTCTCAAGGGTCTATTTGTATTCGTCATTATAAACTGAATAAGGCTTTCTAAGATTTAAATTCATTATTAATTAATACTCACTACTCCATGAAGGCTGCCAAGTTTCAGGATGATGTCCTGAGATGCTCAGACAGATTTTCTTGCCCACTTCAAACCGCCCGTTAGCCTTAGAAACAAACAATAAAAATTATACAGGTGTGTTTACTATTTCATACCTTCTACTAGAAATATGTCTATGAACAATAATTTAAAAAAGACTATAATTCCAAAATATTTGGTGGATGCTGAGTGAATAGTACAAATACTATTTTTAAAGGATGTATCAGAACCTTTTTTGAAACTGATTTACACAAATGGAATCTAACTAATCCATAAAGACATACTGAGGTCCTCTACCACCAGTACAGAGCTATGCTCAGTTAAAGATCTTAAACAGAAGACCAAAGGCTAAGAATCTAAGGACTGAGTGTCACCTGACTACATATTGGCAAGAAGAGAAGAGAGAGGAAAGCTTTGAGGTAAGAATGACTTTCAAAAGAATGATGTCATTTAGTAAGTCAGGAGCACAGAGGAGGCGTATCGGAGATAAGGATCTCAGCTTTGGACGTGACCCACTGGCTTGATGTCAGAAAAAGAATGCGACAGGTACCTCTCTTCACAGAGAGGACCACTGACACCACACCTACGAACAGGAAGAAACAGCTGAGGCTGAAGACAGGATACCTGCGATATATATACTTAGAGAAAGCGCTCTTCTCTCCTCGGGTGTGTCACACACCTCCCTCCGGGCCACTCGGTATTCCCTGGACAGCACTATGTGTGGAAGCCAGAAGCTACACTAGAGTAAAGAGGCCCTAAACAGAAACAGCTTTGGGTGGTAAAAGAAAGGTTTTTGTGTTTTTCAAGGGTAGGGGAGAATTAAATTTAAAAAGTAAAGGAAATGAGAAAAGGAAAGCATAACTAGGAAGGGTGTCGGATCAATAGTTTTCTTTCAGATGAAAATAAAACGTGTAAAGACAGAATGCTCTGAGGTATAAATTATAAAACAGCATTTGAGGATTCTGTCTCTATTCTAAGCTACACACAAGATACTGACACTTAATTCTCCATCAGCTAGATGAAGCAGGTGTCATTCTCACTGTAAATAGTGGAAACTAAGGAAAAGAACAACACTAGTAAAAGTTAAAGGAGGTGATGCGATTGTGGGATATGTCAACATCTCTGAGTCCTTACCATGTGCAGATACTACACCAGCCCTTCGCACACAGTACCTCACTGATTCCCACCACTTCTGCTACAACACTTTCACATTCATTAGTACCTCTAGCATTTCTCAAGCACATCAGCTCCTTAGGAATTCTTTTGTGGGGAAAAACATTGCAGTTCCATGTCTTGGACTCCAAAGGCAAAATGAACACAATGCTCCACTTTATTTCTTAATGAAAATACGCATCTGACTATAATTTACAGCCATCAGGAAGAGTTAAACCACATGTTTTTAAAAAAGCCGAAGAATTCTTACTGTTAGGAGAATAATGCTTGGTGGTTTCATGGGATACTCTGGTGGCAGGACTATTCGTCCATGATAAACTCCTCCATCAAAATCAGAATCTGGGGGCCCTCTTACTGTGAAGTGCCATTCAAAAAGGTTATCCTAAACGAAAATAATTGACAAGGAATCAGTAACAAAATAGAGTGATCGTTTTAAACGGTATGAATATTGAAAATATTAGGTGAGGAAAATATTTTACATTGCTTAGTTTCTAATGCACAAAAGGTCTAAAAAATAAAAAGGTATAAATAAAAAGTTAAGTTTTATGTTTCATAAGAGCTAAAATATTTTTATGCAAATACATTAGAAACTGAACTATTGTTATACATTCTTAACTAAGATTACAGATTTAAATTGGAAGTTAATCCTTGAAAGGATACAAATTTGTGATAATTACCATATAATCAAATAATTACTATAAATTAGTTATTTTAACCAATCTTTAAAAACTACCCTTTATAACTTTGTTTTGTTTTTTGTAACAAGGACTGAACTCAAGACCTTGTACTTGCCAGGCAGGTGTGAGCACTGAGCTAAATCCTGGTTCCTTAAAATTTGTTTATAAATGATCAGTGATATTTGCTATTAATTTCATCTTACAGTTACTGAGTACTTTTCAATTTGCAAAATGCTTTCACATACATTATTACATTTTTATCCTCATTATTACATGAAAATCTGAATGAGCACATTTAAACACTATCCTTTCACAAATGAGAAGACTGAAGACAGGCAAAAGTGTTTGTCAAAAAAGCCCAGAGCAGCTGCAAAGACCTCATAAGGGACCGAGTTTTCCCGGCTGTATAGAGTCTGGGCTTCTTTCCACTTGTCCTGTCTGACACTCAAAACCTGAGACCCACTTACAAACCTGAAATCTACTTCATCTAAGACGTCTAATTCTGAAAGCCGAAGAAACAGAATAAATCAGTAAACAACCCCACACACATCTGTAATGATCTAAGCAATGAGAAAGCAGTTTTAAAGCACTGGTCTTAAACGGTAAAGTATAAAAATCTACGTGAAGAACTAACCTCTAAAGGTTGCGCATGGTAATGATCTGTTGGATCTTTCAATTCTGCCGCTTCTTTCATTAAACGTTTAACAGCTAAAATAAAATTCATAAAATAGAAATATTTAAAATATATTTTTTCTGAGTGATTAGTACCAACTGACAAGCCCAGTGAAAAAGTCCCTACTTCAATGAAAACTGTGTAGCTCTAATGAACAAACAGTAACCATTTAATTATGGGATAAGAGTAATAAATGGGAGAGAAAAGGAAATAGTAGCTTGGGATCAGAAGAACGGCATACTGTGAAGTTATATATAAATTAAATATGCATGGAAGGTACTATTCTTTATTTAATGAGTACTTATGTATACTTCCCATATGGTAACATTTATCTATATACTTTACAAATATGGTATTCACTCATTTAATTTTCAGTACAATGCTACTAGATTGCTACTATTTGATGCCCATTTTCCAGATAAGGAAATTGAGTTATGGAGGAATAATGAAACTTGCGGCAGGTCTGACAGCTAGGAGATGACGGTTGGCATTTCAACAGAGGCAGTTTGACTCTGCCTTGTTAAAACATCTATGTTAAAAATGTGCTCCTGGAGCTCATTCTCAGTCCGAAGGTAACTCCCCATCCAGTAGTAACATAATGCAGCTGTCCCTGGATTTCATGACTCTCCACAGCCCAAAATAAATTTGTTTTCAGATGACTGTTCAGGTTTAAAACTTCATATACACACATCCCACCACTTACTTCCGGCCACCTATACCTTTATTGACTTCTCTCTCTGTCCTCACGCTTGGCCCTTCAAAGTCCCTCTTTCCTGCTTCCCTAATCAAATTCAGCTCTGCCTAATCCATCCCCACTTATTTGGTGTCTACTCTCAGATGGCTAAGCATCAGTGAAGGGGGGAATCAGCTGGCATACTGATGTCTTTACAGTCATCATCAACACCTTTCACCAAACACAGTGCCCCTAATGTTCCTTTATTTCTCTGGTAAGTGACCACCCAACATTCTCTAGCATCCTAAGACTGCTTCACACTTATTTTCATCTCTCCTATCTTTCACATCTTTCAAAGCATGGCCCTTTATCCCTGTAAGTGAATATTAGCAGGAGGTCACCTGAAGCCCAATACTATCTGTGCCTGCCTCCTCTTTCCTTCCCTGTTCTCAAAGTTCAGGCCTTTGATAGGTGCTCTAGATTCCAACCCGTCAGTTCAAGTTGCAGGTGTGAAGAAAATTTCAGGATACTAGAGGAGGTAGTAGAAAAGGTAGAGAAGGCAAAGCCAAAGAAATCCCCCATAGAAACCCAGAAACCACTAGTTCAATATATGCTACAAGAGAGGTATTTGCCAAGTGCTGGGAGGACAGAGCGGGCCCCTAACTACAGAGGAGGCAGAAGAGAAAAGGGCCATGTACTAGTACTTGAAAGAAAAAGAAGTACTTAACCAAGTGGCTATGAAAAGGAAGAGGGAATTCATGGGCCAGGCATTTAGCTCAGTGGTTCCAGCATCTGCCTTGCAAGCGCCAAGGTTGCGAGTTCGATCCATGGTACCACGTACAACAGTGCTAGGTGTGGTGGCTCATGCTTGTAATTCCAGCCCTTAAGAGCAGAAACAGGAAGGTTGCTGTGAGTTCCAGGCTAGCCTGGGATATACAGTGAACTTGAGGCCAGCCTGAACTACAAAGCAAGAACCCTATCTCCAAAAAACAAAAAAACCAAAAGCAAAATATGTATAGTTTCAAATGTTATGAGGAGAGGTTAACTAAGAAGTGACTCCCACATAAATATAATCAGAATGGTTTTGTGTGACAATTTTTTTTTTTCTTTTGAGACAGGGCCTCACTTTGTGGTTCAGGCTGGCCCTGAGCTCAGCCTCAAACTCACATCACAGCAATCCTCCTGCCTCTGCCTCCGGAGTGCTGGGATTACAGGCGTGAGCCACCACACCTAGCACTGTGGTATGTGGTACTGATTGCTGCTGGGCGTGAGTCTCCACACCCAGTATTGTATGCGGTTAGCAGGGAATCGAACCTGGGCCTTTGCGCTTGCAAAACAGGTGCCAGAACTCGCTGAGCTAAATCCCCAGCCTTTGTATCACAATTTTTTCATAAAAATTCATGTAAGGAAACAAAGATTATGTATATAGCGGGTAGGGGGTTGTCGGGCGGGGGTAAAGGGGAAAAATGAGAATCAAGTCATGTCATATTCTGGTACAAACTCTCAATGTTGAATGTGATGATAAGGTATATTCATAATGTACCAATAAAGATATTTTAAAAAACACTTCATGTAAATCAAGAGTTCATAAGATTTTTTAAAAATATTTTAAGTCATTATTCTATTTCATAATTATTAGTACAATAATCTCTTCTACCGCCTGCTCTGAACCAAGCTCCTGAGGAAAAGTTTGTGAAAACACTAATCTCACCTTCAGTTTGGCTGTGTGGCTCCCATGCTCACAGGACACTGGCCTGTGCTGCGTGAGAGGTAATAAAGTCAGCACGTCTAGTTGTTCAGCTGGTGATCGCTCCTTTATAGGACTGGTGCTAATGTGTTTATTTATTTATTTTTTCCTCCTTTGAGTCAGAGACTTTGTTCATTTGACCACTAGAGAGCCAGTTCCTACTAGGTGCTACAGCAAAATATAGTGGTTTCTTTTTTTTTATTTTTTTATTTTTTATTTATTTATTTTTTTTTTTGAGACAGGGTCTCACTTTGTAGTTCAGGCTGGCCCTGAGCTCAGCCTCACACTCACATCACAGCAATCCTCCTGCCTCTGGCTCCCGAATGCTGGGATTACAGGTGTGAGCCACCACGTCTGGCACTGTGGTATGTGGAGGTGATTGCTGCTGGGCCTGAGTCTCCACACTCGGTATTGTTATGTGGTTACCAGGGATCAAACCCAGGCCCTTGTGCTTGCAAGACAGGTGCCAGAACCACTGAGCTAAATCCCCAGCCCAGCAAAATATAGTTTTTGTCACCAAGAAACTAACAGTTGAGAGCAGTTATCAACATAAAGCAGCATGATGAATGCTATATTAGATACCCTCTCCCTGGGCTTTGCTCAGTTAAGTCCAAATACACCCCACCTTCTCTGCTTCAGGCCTTCCTGCACAGTGTTTCCTCAGCTTGCAAAGCTGCTCTGGCCCCCATCAGCATCTAGACTGGCCCCCATTTTTGTGATCCTTAAGTGACTTTCTCAGAAAGCTCTCCCTGACACCTGCTCCTCTCCCTAAGAAGAGTGACTAGAGATTCCTATCTGGGCAGGTAAAAATCTCTAAGGAATCCTGGGCAGGGGTAGAGAATAGGAATGCACTCCAAACTCTTCTAATGACAGTCAGGCTTGGAAACAACTGCTGAGACTAGGTACAGCCCCTTGCTCTGTGTCATCTCTTAACACTCTGTATCTTTTAGAAAGTTCATCCCACTTGGAGTCATTGTTCATCATCTGCCTTTCCGGCTAAACAATGGGGAGGATGGTGTGCATCTACTTCAGTGCAGTCTCCTGGGGCTTTCAGAGTAAGCACTCAAATACCTGTCTCCAAGAATTTGATTAAAGACAATGGTCTGCAAACTTACTTAACAAGACAAAATCCTTTATTCAAAGAAAAGCTTGAAGCATAAAAAATAAATAGCAGATCTATTTTGGCTGAAAAGGCCAATGTGGAAGGAGCTGCAGGCTATTTACCCCCATGCCTGTTTCCATTTATTTCACTCCTAAGGGGCCCAAGGAACAAGAACCGAAAACCCTTGGTTTAAAATCATGGTTAGATGTGTGGTGCATGGCTGTGGTCCCGGCACCTGAGAGGCTGAGACTGGAGGGTCACAAGTTCAAGCCTAACGGGGCAACTTAAAGAGATCCTGTCTCAAAAATAGAGCATTCTTTTAAATTAATATTGAGATACTTAAAATTAAGGAATCTCTGATTAAGTTAAGTAGTTTGGGTAATGTCAGCAATCAAAAATGCCAAAAAGATTTTTTTTAATTCCTTATCAGTTAGCTGGATACAAAAAAATGATTAAGCTGAAGAAGTCAGATTTTATGTCATCCTGTGCCCTTACCACATTTTCTCAACTTTGCTATGCAGCTCAGTTCAATAAGACTGAGTAAGATAAGCACACATGCATGGGTCAGGGATCAGCTCAATGGTTCTGGCCCCTGCCTTGAAAGCACAATATCGCAAATTCAATCCCTGATGAAAAAAAAAAAAAAGTATAGAAAATAAACACCCAGGGGGCCAGCGATTTAGCTCAGTGGTTCTGGCACCTGTCTTGCAAGCACAAGGGCCCGGGTTTGATCCCTGGTAACCACATACAATACTGAGTGTGGAGACTCATGCCCAGCAGCAATCACCTCCACATACCACAGTGCCAGGCATGGTGGCTCACGCCTGTAATCCCAGCACTCGGGAGGCAGAGGCAGGAGGATTGCTGTGATGTGAGTTTGAGGCTGAGCTCAGGGCCAGCCTGAACTACAAAGTGAGACACTGTCTCAAAAAAAAAAAAACAACCCCCAAAAAGAAAATAAACATCCAATAGTTGTCCCTGGATATTATAAGACATGTATGGAAAGGTTAGAATACATTTGTTAGCCAGAAATGGTAGTATAAACCTATAATCTCAGCACTCTGGCAGGCTGACTAGAGGATCACAAATTCAAGTGTAGGGCCTGGGTTGTAGCTAAGTGTCATTGTGCCTACCGGCAAGTGTATGGTCCCGAGTTTGATCCTATGTATTGCAAAATGAAACAAACATGGGACCAAATTCAAGCCCCAGCCTGGGAACTCAGCAACTTAGCCACATCCTGTCTCAAAATGAAAACTAAAATGAAAACTGAAAAGGCCTAAGGATGTTGCTCAAAGGCCTGATTTCTATCCTCAGTACTGAGAAGGAAAAAAAAAAAAAAAACACATTTGTACCAGTCCTATAAAGGAGGAATCATCAGCTGAACAACTGGACGTGTTGACTTTATTAGCTCTCACACTGCACAGGCCGGTGTCATGTGAGCAGAGGAGCCACATAGCCAAACTGAAGGTGAGATTAGCATTTTCACAAACTTTTCCTCAGGAATAACAAAGTATGACTGCCTGAGCGAAAAAGGACAAGGACTCTGGATATAGATTCTGGCCCTGACTTGGAGAGGGGAGAGGTTAAGAAGAGATCCTTCTCAATGATTCTCCCTGGTTTAAAATCAGACCTCTGCACAGAGTTGGCCGGAGCAGGAATCCCCTGGCTCCTGAGGAGAAACAGCCACAGTTCAGAGTACAGCTGGCAAGTGGGGCTAAGGCACAGCCTGCCCCCCAGATACCCATAGCTCTCGCTTTCACGTGGCTAGAGGAAAGGTTTGTCCTCGAGCACTTGTCCTCTCTTTGCAGGCTGACTGTTCCTGCAGGTCTGCTCTTACTTTTCCTTCTCTTGGTGGCCACGTGGTCACTTTGATCAAAGCTCTCAGCTGTGGAGCATCATCTGCACCCTTTACGAGCCCAGGATGGCTCGCTGAGTTTACGCTGAGGTTTGGAGCCAACGTCCAGCTGGAGGAAAGGGATCTTTTACAGGTCACTGTTTCCCAAACATTAATCTCTCTTGGAACACACATTCCCGAAGCATAAGAGATGCGAAAGGCAGCTAGACTAAGGATGTGAACCCAACATGATGCCCCCAGCTGCCTCTTCCTGCTCCCACAATGCAGGCAGTTACACAAGTGTTTTCAGGACTGATGTTTCTGTCATAAAGACATTGCCAATATATCCACTCAACAAACATTTCAAGAATTAAGTGTTGGAGAATGACCAAATTCATCTTTCTGCCAATAAGCTCATTACAATATGCTATGGTAATGCTGACCAGGTATGTCCAAGAACAGGGACTACCTCAGTCTGCCAAGGGGAGATGGGCAAGGATGAAACATTAAAGAAGCTTGAAAAATTAATAGGAATTTTAGGTGTATTAAGTGGACAGTGTTCCAAGCAGAGGTTCCAGTAGGAACCAGGGTGTATAACTAACAAGGGCTGCTCTGCCTGCTACCAGTAAAATGGATAGATAGTGAAAATGCAAAGAGTGATGGGCACTGAGGCTCGGGGAAGGCAAGGGTCAAATCCTGAGCACCCACGAAGTCTACTTTGAAGTTTATCCACAACTATCGGAAAATTACTTAAAATTTTCAATTTGAGAAATGATCTGGTCAGTTTTATTTAACTGATCTAGTGACAGCACTGTCTGATTATGGGTATTTGTGTGTGTGTGTGTTTTATGTGTTTCAGGGTAGGTGTGAAGCAAAGTTAGTTGCCCAAGAAATCAGATGACTCCAGGGCTTGAGGTGTAGCTCAAGGGTAGAGCACTGTTAAAGCCCTTGTTGTTTTCTTTTGTTTTTTGAGACCAGGTCTTGCTACTAAGTTCAAGCTGGCCTGGAACCTGTAGCAATCCTACTGCCTCAGCCTCCATAGTGCTGGGACTACAGTTGTGCACGACCATGTCTGGCAAAAAAATAAAAAAATTTTAAATTCAAGACAGCAATACCACCTTTAGGAAATGAAACCAAAAAGATGATACAATTTGTCATATAGCTACAAGGATGTCAACCAAAGCTCAATCTTTGTTGATGTGATAGTGCATCACTTTCTTTGGAAATATACAAAATTCTGGAAAACTTCTAAAGATTATTATCTTAGCCATGCTGGCCCAATCAAATTGAGCAACATTGTCTCATTACAATCTCTTGGAACTCATAACTTCTCCAATCCAAATTTCGCAGCTATTCACAATGCATTGTTCTCTGGACATTTCACTAGGTAGGTCTGCTGAGGAGAAATCACGTGACTGAGCGCTCACTGTACGATTTTACCACAGTGTTACTTCTACCACAATCTAAATAAATCAATCCTTCTACCATCAAACCTTGATAATTAAGCTTTTCTCTTTTTGCTGTTTTATTTTGTGGGGTTCTCAAAGTGACAGACTGGGAGGAAAGCTTTGTAAACCAGTGAAACTGCCTTGTGGAAATGTTCTGGCAGAGGCCCCAGCCTAAACAAGATTTTTAAAGGGATCTATAATCCCCAAAATATTGTGAGTGATTCTACAGAGCTGGTCAATTAGGGCTTTTTGCTGTTCTTGCAACACTCAGGCTAACAAAGTTCTGTTCAATTAATATTCTAGGACTTCTGGGATATTTTCTACATTCTGAAATAGTTCTTAAAAAAGATTCACAGTGTCAGCGTTTCTTAGAAAAATACTCATCTTGATTCCTACTCAGAAGCAGTTATGAAAAGGAAATGTAAGCAGCAGTAAAAGTTGGTTAAACAATCACTAATACCCTACGAGGTATCATTCAGAGCTGAACTGTGAAGTTTCTTCCTCTTGACAAACTTATCAAAGGACAGGTCAGAATAAGGACGGGCCATCTATACTAGTGATTCATTTCAAGCCTGTCTTTGTCTTAGAGAGCTGGTACTTTTGTTGCACTTTTAACACACCACAAAATAACCGGAGGTTAGGATTATCTGCGCGGTTTCTGAATGGAACAGGGGCATTAAATGCAGTTTAGAAAAATCTCTGCGATGAATTCATACATATATATATATATATTAGCTAGTTTGGCAAAAATCATGGTTAGGTCTCATGTACATAGCGCAATTAGTTATTCAGGTCGTTGGTTAAATGGCTCCGTTCAGAACATTTTCTTTGTCTGTAATTCCACTTGTCCCAAATTCTGCACATACGATACATTTAAGCGACTCAGTGTTCAAATACGACTGCATCAGCTAATAACGTCCGGTGGCAGAGACGGACGGGGCTCACGTCGGTATGAAGAACCCAGGTAGAGCAAAGACTGCCGAGAATCACGCACCAACACCACCCTCTCTCCGGCTCTGGGGCTCAGGTGTGTGACCCGGCTCTGGGGCGGACGGGGACAGGTTGCAGGCCGGGCGAGGCTGAGTTGCAGCCGGGCGGTCTTGCGGCCTGTACCTCCTGGCAGGCGGCGGTCTCGCGTAAGGAGCTAACCCCGCGCGGGACGCAGCGGCGAGGCGTGGCGGACGCCAGGGGCCGCGGCTCCGGCCCCAGCCCGGGTCCTCGGCCGCCCCGCCCTCCCGCCCGCCCCGGCCTCGGCCTCTTACCCGGGCTCTTCAGGTTGTAGCGGGTCTCCATGGCCGGATCCGGGCTCCGGGCCGCGGCGCCGGCCGACTGGGCCTCCTCCGGGGCCGCGGCGGGAGGCAGGAGGCGGGGTGCGGGCGCGGCGCCGCCTCCTCCGGGCTCCCCGCCTCCCCGAGGCCGGGCGGGCACCGGCGCGGGCGGGCGTCGCGGAACTGGGCGCCGGGCCGCAGGTCAGCGTCTCCCTGGCCGCAGCCCCAGCCACGCGGCGGTCGCCCTGCTGCGTCACCGCCCTCGGCCGGGTTTGTGAAGTTGTCCTGACGTGGCGGCCGCGTCGTGGCGGCCGGTCACTCCGCAGGGCCCGCCCGGCGCTGCCACAGGCGGCGCCATGGAGGCCGCGGCCAGCCGGCGGACCGCGGCGGCTTGGGGTGGGCGGGCTGTGACAGGGACAGGAGTGATCAGGGGACAGGTAACCTTAGGTGCAAGTCGTCGCTGTCGGCAATGCAGTAAATTAAGTCTGCTGACAAAAAAATCTGAAGGAATTACTGTGGATTAAATGCAAGTGGGGGCACGCTGCTGTGAAAGGTGAACCTCGAAGGACGGGCTTCGGCTTCTTGATCCAGAGTGGGACAGAAAGCCTGTGGGTTCTTGAAGGCTCAGGAGTGAGGACCCCAGAACAGAGAGGGAGGAAGGGGTGGGGGAGGTTGGAAGGGTCGGAGAGGTCTGGGAGGCAGAGGCCTGAGCCATTTGGGCAAGTTTTTGTTATATATAGAATTCCCAGATTTAATCTGATATAATGTCAGAGTTAGCAATATAAATGTTTACGTGAATGTCCCACCATTGGAACTGTACTAGCCAGCAGTCCTTTTAAAAGAGTGAAACTGAGAAAGAAATGAAGAATAGCTGAAATGAGATGATGCCCTTCCCTTGGCACTGGGTTACATGTCCAGACCTTCGTAGTCTCCCTCTGTAGCCAGGCTGGCCTCCAACTAGTGGGGAGCCTCCTATCACAGCCTCCCTCCCTGCTGCTGAGATTACAGGCCTGAGCCTCTTTACCTGGCTCCCATCTCGTTTTAAATTTTTGATTTTGAGATAGGGTCTCACTGTGTCGGTGAATTTTCCAGGCTGGGCTTCCACTTGTGATTCTTCTCAGCTTCCCAGAGTGAGATGGTTGGTGTCTTTCAAACCATTCCATGGTGACAATTTCTGAATAGTAATCTGGTCAACATATACAAAACCAAAACAAACTCCAATCTGCTGTTTCATTTCCTATGTGTTCTTTGTGTCCAGTCTTCAAGTTGTGTAACGCGGGACGTCTGCTGTTGTGACTGTGAAAGTCCCTGGTTGGTGCGATAAGCCCAACATTAGCCGGGCCTGACAAATAGGTATTGGAACGGCCAACACCTTTGGGCACAGTTTTCCTCTGGGACTTTCCTTTACTTCCTCTCAGCAGAGACAAGGGGTATTTTTCTTTTCATTCATTTTGGAAGCCACCATTACATAATGCGGCTTTCAAGGCTCATCTCTCTACCATACTGGCTCTGTAGGAATTAAGACCTCTCCTTCCATAGTGAAAAAACAACAAATTCTGACCATTTACCAGCAGATGTCAAAGCTTAATTATAGTTTTGCTGTACAAACAAAGCCAATTTCACATTTTCTCTAGGCAGAGACATTTACAGAGAAGGGCATTTAGATGCAAATAGAAGAGTAATTTTACTTAAAGATTATTAGATTCTCAACTAACAGCAGGACAAGAGGGGAGCTAATAGTTTCCCCCCAGATTTAATCTTACCTGAAAGTTGTTTGTATTTTATCAGGTACATTTATTTCTTCCCAGAAGAAAGTTGTAGTTTACATTAGTGAAAAGATTCTACCCTCTGTCAGATTTGTGCATGAGGCCCTAGGTTCAAATCCCACAAGTGCCAAATATAAAAGCTTTTGATATTCTAGCTCTTGATATTAGAGATGGGGGGGGACTTACTTAGGAGAGTGTTTTTGCTTTATTCGCACGGATTGCATGTGTTTTTCTGTTTTATTTTTCCTTAGAGATGCTTTTAAAATTAGGAACAGAAATTACACTACTTCTCTTTACACCGTAGTTCTGATGAGCTAATGACTTCTCTGAGGGTGATTTCATTTTCTAAGTATAGCTGTGAAGGATACACCTGCAACTAAGATAAAACTGTGGTTTTGGGTTGAGGGGTTGGCAGTCAGGCCCTGCCCCATCTTGGCGTGTCATCCTTCTGAGCCTTCAGATAGTTCCTGCTGCCCCTTTGCCACTGTGCACGTGCCTTTTCTCTTGTGCTGGGAAGCCTGGCACCCCAATTTGTTACTCTGGACCCCTTTTAGCTACTCTCCAACCAAGGAAACTTAATCATCTGTATACTAACTTGGGCAGCTTGCAGTTTTGGACAGTTTCAGTTTCTATCCACTAGGAAAATGCAAATTGACAAAAAATGACAGTTCAGAACTTTAAACAAATTCATAATTTATTCACTATAGCATCCACAAACTTTTTTTTAAAAGTTCATACATATATGAAACATTCTTTACTTGACAGAGGTTATCCTATGCAACTTTTTATAGTAATTCTGCAGCCGCAGAACATGGGCAATATTATTAATATCTTTAGAGCAATCAAAGCAAAATCCAATTTCCAATTACAGGCAAACTTGAATGATGGAACCAAATCATCAGCTTCTAAAAAACAACACTGGACTTCCCTACCATTTAATTGTTTAGTACTAAACAACCAAAAGCTAGGGGGTATTGTGGATAGGTAAGTTAATCCAATATTTTGTAGGCAGTTAGACAGGGCCAACCCTCAAGGAGCCACCACTGAAGGACAATCAAGACACCTTCACTGAAGACTAGCATTGTAAAAGGAAGAGAAACTAGCACAGTCACATAGGATAAATAGCAGTGATTGATACTTTAGATAGGTATCGAGCACCTGGGTGGGGGACCAAGATTTTAACTCACACCCTCCAGGAAAGACCCCTCACTGAAAATCCTTATACGCTTGCTACGTGACTTGCTTTCCCATTGGACCTCCTTTTAGTCAGTATTATCTAAGTGACTATATTTGTCATGATCTTATTGGTTGATCATAGTTTTGTCTGCCTTGTGACTTTTCCATGGATCAGTATTACCTAAGCAACTGAACTTGCAGTCGTACTAGCTGACTCTCGTTTGGTCCTACCTCCAACTCACTTCACCTGGAGGCTTTGCTTCATAAACCTCCCCTGGGAAACTGGACAGACGGTCCCCCTTCTGTCTTAGAAGCTTATCTCTCTCTCAATAAAGGTTTCCTACTCTTAAACTCTGTCATTCCTAGAATTCCTTCTTCCATTTTAGAGAACGCCAATTTAGGCGCTTCAGATATCTAGCAGGTTTGGGAGTCACATCTATGCCCCCATATCAGTTATACCACCGTCTGTCTACTTGTAGCAGCCTGTAACAAAATTTTGAGGTCAGTTAACTTCCGCAGGGACTTGAAGTTGGGTTTGGATACATTAAATTCTTTTTTTTTTTTTTACTACCAGGGATCAAACTCAGGACTGTGTGCTTGCCAGGCAGGTGTGGCACTGCTGAGCTACATCCCCAGCCCAATGCATTAAATTCTTAAACAGTAATATGTACTGTACTATGTATGCCAGAATATGAAGCAAAATTTCTCCAGAAGTATATTTTTTCAGAAAAAAATATACTTTATAGTTTTATTTTTACTTTATCATTTTTAAACAAAGAACTCTTCAGGGAGATAAAATACCTTGAGAGTCAAAAGCAATGGTAGTTTCTTGTTATAAAAATCATCCAACAAAATCAGAGACCAGAAAGGCAAAGACACATTTATTAATTATTCCTGGGGTATGAGATTGGTGAACATATGGCAGAGATCATTATCATAGGTGTCCAGGTAATCATTAATTCAATACAAGAAATATTTATTTGTGGAGATCAAAAATAGGAAAATACAAATGGCCCTGCTATATAGATAGCACTTAGTTGAACCTAGCATGTACGAGGCCCTAGGTTCAACTTCTAGCATTACAAAAATAAAACAAGCAAACAAAAACTCCTAACACTTAACAAAAGGTTCTGGAAGTTCAATAACATCTCCACTGACAGCAACCTGCTCAATTTAAATCATGGTCCATCTTAAATAACTAGGAACTGGTGTTCTAATTTTGACCAGAGTGAGCTGTAGCGACATGTATAAAGAATTTGAATATAATTGAGGTAAAAGCAATTTGAGCAGTTTTTGTCAATTAACACAACTTTTGTCAATTAACACAATTTGTGATATTGTGAATATTTCCATAAGTTAAATTATTAAATAGGCTTTTCATGTAATCATGTGATTTACATTCATAAACATTTCCACTTAGATTGTAAGTTAAGTGATGTCAGTTTTCAAAGCTCCATAATCAAGTTGGAAAAAGACACTAGATATTCAAGAAAGCTCCCCTCATTGATTCCACCCCTCCACCATACCCCTGCCTCTCCCTTTTGACACCTATCTCTCAAATCATAAGAATTGCCCACAGGGCTTTCTAAAGAAACACAGAGAATTCTCACATAGATATTTTGAGTCTAGAAGACTAGGGTAGGGAATTTGCATAAACATCATAGATATTCCCTTCTGGTAGTAGTAGGGATTGAACCCAGGGCCTTAAGCAGTACAGGCTAGTACTCTATCACTGAGCTATTCCCTCAGTCCTTTTGATTTTGAGACAAGGTCTTGCTAAACTCCCCATGCTGGCCTTAATGAGATCTTCTTCCTGCTCAACCTGCTGAGTTGTTGGGATTAAAGTGCCACCACACCCAGCCCAGAGGATGCTTAAAGCCTGATAACTTTGCAAAATACTGGCCTAGAGCAAGAATTGAAACAGTATGCTAACTGGTAGCGCTATTCTTGCTGGTTGAGTTCCTGTCTCTTCCACTGAGCTGGAAATATGTCCAGGACTGGTCTCTGCAGGCCAGTCCCTTTATTATACTGCTTTGCAAACAAGGCTGGCAAAAGCCTAGTGACCATGGCCACCTCCTAATGGGTATTCAAATATTCTAGTCCAGAATCAATTCCATGCTAATGACTCTCTAGATGAGGAAGGCTGATTACTAGAGGATTTAGCTCTCTGCAAGGGCAAAAATAGAAGCAGCCTGCAGGAATGGAATTCCTCACCATGGTGGTGGGGTTAGCATGGGACTGAGGTCTAAACTGCTCTGTTGTAGTTGAATACTGTCATACAAGGAACCCCATTCAGAAGACAGTCTTTACTCTGATGATTCTCACTTTTGGGATTAGACCAACCCTGCTTGTCCCAGGACAAGTATAAAGAGTGAAGAAGGGGATGGTGAAGGTCTTAGGGGGACAAAGCTGGAGCCCTCCTCCTCCTTGAGCAATAGCGTGGCTGTTGAGATAGTGGAACCAGCACAAAGGGCAAACACGTGGATTCTTAGTACTGGATAAGACATTGTCACCTGACTCATGAACAAAGATGTGAGCTCATGAATCACAAAATTCCAAGTAAAGTCATTCCTTCATAGTGATGCTGTCAGAACTGCAGCCTCCTGAACTTCTCACCCCCAGTACCACCCGGACACAAAAAATATCCAAGGGTGGACAGGAAAAGTAAAACTGCTAGAGTAAAAACACTGCAGAAAGTCCTGATCGAAAAGAAAAATTCAAGTGCTTTACTCAGAACTTCCTGTAAAGCCCTCAAATGAACAAAGGGAAAACAAAAATATTTTAGGGGGGAAAGAAAATCCTCAGGTTTCCCTGACCTGCCAGTGGGTTCACTCTGGTGTTGATTTAGACTGCAATTTGTGACTTGTTTGTGAGCTGTAAGATCATTTTTTAAAAAGGAAACAAGAGAAAAAGTGTCAGAATGCATGGAATTAGAAAGGGTATTTTGTGAGATTTTTCATTTTGTAACATTTGTAATTATCAGTGGGTGATAATTTAGAATGTGAATTGTACTTATTGTGGCTCACAACAGTTTATAGTAATTTCTTAAAGGGTCTGCTCCTATAATCTATGCCTCGGCAGTTTGGTGATTGCTTAGTGCGTAAGAGTACACAAGGATAGTTCACTTTTTAAGATATTTAGTTTTTAAAGATTGAACATGAGACCCACATCTCCACATCAACTGCTAAGTCATTTACTGAAACAGAACTTGCCACAATCTTCTACCAAAAACTATTACTGGTGTTTACCAACCTAGTACTAAATTTTTTTTTTTGTACTGGGGATCGAACTCGTAGCCTGGCACATGCAAAGCAGGTGTAGGAACCACTGAGCTAAATCACTGGTCCTAAATATATTTTAATTATTCCTCCTCCTCCTCTTCTTCTTTTCTTTCTTTTTCATCCTCTTTTCCCTCCTCCACTCACCCTTCCTCCTCTTCCTTTTTTGTGGTCATGGAACTGAATTGCTCCCTGGGAGAATAACATGATACAATTTGCAGTATCTTTATAACCGTGACAGAGACAATTAAAACCTCTTTTCACTTTACCATGTCTATTACAGAAAACTAAAAAATATTGATGCTGCGCCTGAAAGAGGATCACCTGAACCTAACTATCATTCATGATAAAAGCAGACCTCTTATCGAGTTCCATGGTGCACGCTTGTAATTCCAGCTACTCAAGAGGCTGAGGCAGGAGGATTATAAGTTCAAGCCCAGCCTGAGCAATTCACTGAGACCCTGTCTTAAAAATTCAAAACGCAAGGGATGTAGTTCAGTGGAAGAGTAGTTGCCTGCCGTGTGTGGGTTCAATCCCCAGCACTGGAGGGGGAAACAGAAGCCTTCTGAGGGCCCTTTAAATCTGGCCCATTTTAAATCTCACTCAGGCATTCCAACTTCTAAGTGACTTCGAGCTCTGAATTGCCCTTTGTTCTGCCTGAGATGCTTCTCACATCTTCTCATCCTTGGGTCAACTTAAGAGAACAAAAGCTACGTACCATCTTAGGCGGCATCAGTTCCCTGGTATAAACAGATGAAAAAGGGTAGAAATACTGAATAAACTTTTTATTCAAATGGCTGTGATTTCATATGTGCATTAAGTTAGGCAAGTATAGGCATTAAAAAGACTAACACTTAAAACGTTATTAGTTTAGTTGGGGATGGTGGTACATTGGGGGGCTGAGGCAGTAGGATCATGATTTCTGAGGCCTGCCTAGGCTACAGCGCAAGGCCCTGTTTCAACTAAAAGCAAAAAGTTCATATGTTTAAAATAAACCTTCTCTTAACCATAAGGAAAGGCAAAACTTTCTTTTATAACCAATTTATTATAGAATATTTAGCCTTACATGAAATATTACTAATATAATCATTGATCTGCTAGTGGTTAAACAGTTCATCTTCTCAGATGTTCATATGAGAACATCTAGCTAGATGACCAAGAAGTAGCCCGTTGCTACTCTCCACAGACTACTGGAGATAAAGTCTTAATGCAACTATAGTTCTAAAAACCAACACCTATTATGGTCAAACCAAAATCAGTTTTTTTGTTTTTTTGAGAAAGGGTCTTGATTTGTAGTTCATGCAGGCCCTGAGCTCACTATGTAGCCCAGGCAAGCCTTGAACTCAGCAGTCCTCCTGCCTCTGCCTCCAGAGTGCCAGGCACTGTGGTACAGGTTCGGATTGCTGTGCGTGTGAGTCTCCGTGCTCGGCATTGTTGTATGTGGTTACTGGGAATCGAACCCAGGCCCTTGAGCTTGCAAGGCAGGTGCCAGAACCACTGAGCTAAATCCCTGGCCTGATTATTTTTATATATTAAACATCTTTTTCATCTCTACTACCTGCCTGTTAGCCATTTTAGCAGTGTAGTGTTGGGCTTATTGTAGATACTCTATAAATAATCATTGGATGAAAGAAAACTGTAATTTCCCTTACAAAATGATTAGCCAAGGAAGGAATGAACTGTGTGTCCTTGCCTTCACCGCACACCATGTGGACACATGTCCAGCTTCGCTGAGCTGAATGAACCAGGGTAGAGAGGCAGAGAAGGACCAGGGGGGTGGGGTCTTACAGACTGAGAGTTTGGACTAGTGTCTGAGAGGAAGAGAAAGCGCCTGGAGGGTGTTAAGGGAGTAAAAAAGAATTGTCAGGGCTTAGAAAGGTCACCTCAGGACTTGGGTAGAGGATGGAACTGATGGTTGCATGAAGCAGATACAGTGAGAAAGCTATTGTGATCCAAATAAGAGGATTTAGCTGGGAATGGTGGCTCACGCCTGCAATCCCAGTGCTGTGGAGACAGAGGCAGGAGGACTGCCATGAATTTGAGTCTAGCCTGGGCTACCTAATGAGTTCAGGGCCAGCCTGAACTACGGAGCAAGACCCTGTCTCAGAAAACTTAAAAAAAAAAGGCCACAGCAGGCTAAGTCAAGATAGTAGCAGGGGAGATGGAGAGAAGAGAAGGAAACCAACATCCATTTGTCAGGTTGAGCTGAAAGAGATACGTGACCGTAGGAGGTAAGGAAGAAGTCAAGAATGAAACCCAGTGTCAGGCAGGAACATTAGGAAGGATGCTACAATATTGCAACACCAAGAAGGAAGGGAACCAATCTTGGATATAATAGATTTGAAGCTCTTGTTACAGAAGATTCTAGCAAAGTTATGCATATGGCTTTTTATTTAATTTGGGGGGACTGGGAATTGAACTCAGGACCGTGTACTTGCAAGGCAAGCACAGTGTCGTTGAGCTAAATCCCTGGCCCACAAGTGGCAGTTTTTAATGTTGGTGTGAGCTTGAGAATTAGGAATGAAATGAACTTCCATGAATTTTAATCCAAATCAATGTTTATTTTTCTATAAGTGACTTTCACACACACTGCAAACCCAGGTAAAACGTTGAACGCTGCTGAGTTATTCTCTCTTGGTTTTCTTGGAGCTTGACATACTTCTGTTTATTAGAAAACTAAATGGCTGTAAGAGGTATTTAAATTCCTCTTGATACTCAAATACTCTCTGTCATCTGAGGCATTAGTTACTTAATGGCTTAAGAAGAAAAATGCATAATCTTCATTGAATTTTTTCTCTGAGGGAAGTCTTCTATTTCTATTGGTTCTATAAATATGCCAGAGCAGTGAGAATAAGTATTTTTAAAATATTTCAGTACATAAGCTTATGTAGCCATAAATCCAAGTGGCTCTCTTTGTATTTAGGAAGGCAAGACTTGGGTGAAAGGACTTATCACTAGGGATGAGCGACCCCCAGGTCAGATTCCTGGCCTTGTGTCTCACTAGCTGCACGGTGTTCATCAACTTGGTTCTCTGACCTTCTCTGAACAACTCAAATGGTTAAGATTACTTACCTCTTAGATTCGTGAGGATTTTTATTCAAAAGCTCGTATTATTGAATAAGTCTGTTGAAGATGTTTTCTCCTTCTTAAACTTAACACCATTACTGAATAAACATCTTTGAAATAATTCTTTCCAAGATCAGACTGTCCAATCAAAAGCAGGGTTTCATAGTTGAGGTACTAAAACCCAATGCTAGCCTTCTATGAGGACTCCCAAGGGGTCTGTTAAGTCACCTACAAAATAGAATTTTACTAATGAGCAAAATAATGGATAATAAAGTAGATTTCTAGAGGACTAAGGGATTAGGGCCAGAGAAACAGGAATCAGTATCTCAAGTTTACTGAACTGACAGTCCTAACCAACAACCCCCCTCCATAAAAAATCTGGAGAGAAAAAGGAATTAAAGGCGCTTAGAGTGTACCTCACTTGGACAGTGCTTACGTAGCCAAGTGTGAAACCTTGTGTTTGATAAGTTCACTTTAAACAGAAAAATTTATGCTTATTTTTATAAAATGAGAGCTGGTTACCAAGACAAATTTTACTAAATAGTCAGGCATGGTGGCATGTATCGGTAGTCCTAGCTAATCTGGAGGCTGAGGCAGAAAAATCACTTGAACCCAGGAGTTTCAAGACCAGCCTGGGCAACAGAACAAGATCACTACCTCAAACAAAATTATTTTTAACTAAAGGTTCCCAGCAGGATCTGTGAGACTAATAAAAGTGAATAACTTCTCAAATGTGAAAGGCCGTACTGCTTTTAAACCAAGCAGAACATATCACAGCTCCCAGAAAATTGAGTTATGAATATGCCTCCAATAAAACGAGACACTTACAAAGCCATACACATATGATGTGTGCTTTTAAATTGACACTGAACATTTTTTTGAGACAGGGTCTCACTTTGTAGTGCAGGCTGGCCCCAAACTTGCTATGTAGCCCAAGCCAGCCTCAAACTCACAGCAATCCCCCTGCTTCTTCCTCCTGAGTGCTGGGATTACAGGTGTGAGCCACCACGCCCCACACCGAGCATTGTGGGATCGAATTTGGGACCTTGTATTTGCCAAGCAGATGCCAGAACCACTGAGCTAAATCCCCAGTCCGGCCCTTAACATTCTTAAAAGCAACAGTTTAATAACATTAGATATAAATGATGTACTCCTTAAAGTAAAACAGTGTACCTGATTACAAATTACATCCAATCTGTTCAAGGTGAAGACTGTATTTTAATAACCACAACAGGTCCGCTGCTTTTCTGCAGTATGTTTCAAACAGAATTGGCATTTAACCCACACATGACAGTACCGTCGTGATCTTTATCTATTTTATTTAAGGGCCCAAAATATATTGTGTTCACAAAATAACACTACTGTAAATGTTCACCAGTTTTTTATTTATATTCCTTCAAAAACACTCCATATGGGTTATTCATGCTAGTCTACATCACTGAAAATAGCCAAAGATGATAATTCACAGTTTCACCTCTACAGAGAAATTCTAACTGACTCAAAAGGCAAAGGATTGCCCTGCTCTAGAAACCTGGAGGTCAAGTTCTCAACCTTTAAAACCAAGCAAATGTCCAGCACAGTCACTGTAGCCACATGTTTGGACTTTCTCTTTACAGCCATGTTTTAGCATGAAATGTGACCATACAGATTGCCGGAAGCTGACTCACATAGCAAAGATAAAATGCAAAAGGACTTGAAGAGGTGTTGAGATTCCAACAGCACAGACTTGAAAACTGAATGCTTAGGTATAACTTCTACATCTTTCTTTAATTAAGAGGTCATTGTCACACAAGATTTGAGGCAGTAATCTCTATTAGCATGTGATTGATCAAAGAGTGCATTTACTACCACAAACTTGGGTTGTATGTCAAAGGACTACTTTTGCCTTTCCCCCAAAGAATCACTTGCTCTTGAAGTAATAGGCTTTTTAAGGCACATTTTAACAAAACCCCATCATATACCCGCTTAAAAATGGAAGCTCTACTTGGTTATAACAATATATATATACTAGGTAAAGTGTGATTTACCAAATAGGCCAAGTGTCTCTTTTGTGAAGATAAAGTTGCATTAGAAATTGGACTCTTTATTCGCTTAGAAAAAAAATTCCATAAAAAATATTCAAGAATTATATCTGTAAAAATAACCCATAGAAGCCAGGCCTGTTGGCAATAGTTGAACAGAATATAGCTCCGGATGGAAGTTAGGGAGAAGATTTCCCTGGAACCCTAGGCTCCTACCCGTCCAGGTTTCTGAATAGAAAATGTGAGGAAGGGAATTAGGGTACCTTAATGATTTTTAGAAACCACTGACCCTGGGGAGGCTCAAATCTTAAACCCCAGTGAACTACCTGCCACCTTCCATGAGGATTTGGGAATAGGGAGGAGAGAGAGAAAGGATGGAAGGAAGCCTCTGGTATAAGTGGGAGTTCAAGGACAAGTTGTGTTAGGGACTTTGAACATTTTGTTAGGACCAACGTTCTTGTCTCAAGGAGGCTCTGCTTTTTAAAAAAATTGTTTTCTAATGCCCTGCAAACATGCCATAGAATAGTAACCTGTGGGAGGGGGGAGGATTTGTCTCCTTGGAACGGTTTGGCTTCAGAGTAGGGTCAGGACTCCTGCTGCTGCTATGCTAGGGTAAACTTAAGTGAAGAAACTTCTTGGAAACAATTGCAAAGCTGTAATCCGCCGTCTGGCTGTCCTCCCCGGCTGCTCGGGTTTTCGGGATGGCTCCGGCCTTGCAGAGCATGCTGGGTGGCAAGCGGACTTCAGTCATAACGTGAGAACAGGTAGAGGACGCGAGGCACATTGTCACAGATGAAAGAGTGACTCAGGTGACAGGGACAACCACCAGGACTGAGTCCCATGGTGGAGAACCGCTCTCTCCACTGTGGCCAAGGAGCAATAAAGAACTGGCCCGAAGTAAGATTTTAAGGGCAGCACCTCAGGCCACTGCCCAAGGCCAAACATACAGAATGGTACCTATGCATTTTAGGTGCAGTTGCCAATCCTCAGCATTTGGTAAACCTTTGGCCTCTGATGTCACTTTAGCCTCCAGTGGCAGGTACAGAAGAGCCTCCCGAAAGCAGGCCTCAGTGACACTGTTACATCTCCCCAGTGATTGGCACCATTTTGGAAATCTGGTCCCAAAGGTTTTAAAGAATAATGCAGTAAAAGAAATCACTTGTCTATATAGAGTGATTTAGAGAGGTGTGTGCTGAGGTAAAGGACACACACAGTTTTCACAAAAACTGTTGACTTAAGAAAGATAGCTATGGTAATAGAAATCTGTAGGTAAGTTTGGTGCTGACAGTAGTCTATAAAACTGTTTTCACTTGTTATAAATAGGGGACAGTTCTTATTGCTCCCAGAACTTGCGGACCAAATCTGTTCCAGCTCCACTGAAAAATGACTTCTCTCAACAATTAGTAGCAAAGATTCCCAAATTTACAAAAAGTCATTACCAGTGCATCGTTTTGGTTCATTTCTGATTGCCGTAGGATATGAGCTACAGTACGCATGTCCTTGATGCCAAGTACAGAAAAGAGTTTAGAAAAGTCATCAAAGTTCAGTTCAATGAGGAAAAAAAATGAGAAAGTGCAAAATATGTACAATTCTGGCAGTTTTCACATGGATTTTTCTTTCTTTTTTTTTTGGTGGTACTGGGAATTGAACTCAGGACCTTGCTCTTTGAGACGGGCACAGTGCCACTGAGCTAAATCCCCAGCCCATTCACATAGCTTTTTCTAACTACTGATCATAGAAGTTTACATTTGTGTAATGAAAGTACAGTAGATTTTACTTCATTGTTAATATACAAGTTTATGCTTCAAAGTGCTTACTTTATTTTAAAAAAGAGAAGGTCAAGAGGGTTGCAGGAATTTTTTTCAAAACAACAAATCCATATCATTTGTTCCAATCTCCTTCTTCCCCTTTCTTTAGTGCAACACGGTGCAGCAGCCTCATCAAAAAGGTCCGATTTCAAAGATGTCCCGGAAGGAGCCTGACCTACAGCAGCACTCGAGGGGTCCCGTTAGGGGTGGCTCCTTGTTTTTTCTGTAGCCGATTCTGAACCTTTCGAGATTTCACCACTTTCATTCTCACTTCAAAAACTTCATGAATGGCCTTGCGAAAGCAATGAAAATTATAGTCAATAAGCCCTGAAAGAGAGAAAAAAATATTTTTGAATGTCTCATAAAAACGTCCATCTTTTTGATCCCAGCAATGTCCAGGACACACCAGTAGGGGGTGGTAGAGGAGCAGTTGTGAGCTGCAGGGCCCGCTTAGGTCAAAAACATCCATCTTTTTTATGTCAACAATGTCCCGGACACACCAGTAGGGGGTAGTAGAGGAGCAGCTGCGAGCTGCATGGCCCGCTTAGGTCGGCCTCTGGGCCCCAGGACCTGAGGGCGGTTCTGTGAAGCTGGTGGGTCCTGAGGAAAAGCTGCAGCAAGATAGCAGGTTTTCAAACAGTGCTGCGACCCAAAGGATTTGAAGAAACACTGGACTGCACTCTTTTCTTTTTACTCTTCAGAATTAAAAGTCACAGTTAATAAATTTTTGATGAAAAAATGTCCCCCAGAAGGCATTATTAAATTAACTCTGAATGGAAGCAGATCCTGACAGGGTATAGTTGACAAATTAGTCATACGCATTCTGTATCTCTTATATATATGCCACCCTCCTACGCTCGAAGGAAAGCAAAGTCCCTGATTCTAAAATGTAACAGAATGCAGCTCCAAGCGCTGGAATTCAACAACCCATGATACACATTCAGCTTTTCAATATTAAGTGGATTTTAAATGGTGAAATAATGAGGGAGACTCTTCCGTGTTTTCAGAAATAAATTTTCATTAGAACAAAGACAATCTAAAATCTTGAGGTATGTTTTCATAATTACTATTATATTGTAAGGGTTCAGAGCAAGGCCATTTTTACACCAATTAGCATATGGATGTTGGTTCTGTTGCATCTTTAACTAGCCTGATAATTATTTCCCTCTATCAGGCAATGCTTTCAGAAACTCGATCAAAGAACTAGGATCCCAGCCAAGGATAAAATTCTTCAAATTAGTTATGCAGCTAACTGTTTAGTGTATTAGGGCAGAAACTGCTATTGCAGCTTCCAGGGACACAAGAACCTCTCAGCAGCGCCCTCTGCTGCTTCCACGCGCACAGTGAACCTTGAGCTCCCTCAAGACTGTGGAGGCAATGGGGCCCCAAATCGTAAGAAATAACAAGCAAAGAAGTGACTTTATTTCGTGAGCCTTTGGATATGAGACGCGTTCATTGCTTACATATGCAAGAAACTGCCTTAGGAATAAAACTGAGCTCAAATAAGTTGAACAAGAAAGGGAGAATTAAATGCTCAACTAAGGAAACTTTAGAGATATTCTATTGATAGCTCTTGATAAGCCTTTGGGGAGGGGGTGAACCAAGAGCCTTCACTCTAAGCTATACACTTAGTCTTTTTCTATTTATTTAGTTAGTTATTTAGTTAGTTTTGACACAGGTTCTTGCTAGGTTTCCCAGGCCGGGCTTGAATTTGCGATCCTCTTGCCTCCATCTCTCAGAATGCTAGAAGCAAAGTGGCACAGCTCAACAAGTCTTAACTCATTCATCTTCAAACATTTCAAAATGTGACGACTCTTGCTGCCTTCAGTTTTAAAAGTCTTTAAAGTTTACAACTGAGATTCTTTTTGTTGTTTTGTTTGGTTTGGAAATACAGGGACAGAACTCAGAGCCTTCTCACTGAGCTGTATCCCCGACACTCACTTATTTTTCTTTTTTATGGAGACAGGTCTCGCTCAGTTGCTCCACTGCTCACACTGGCTCTCACTAACAATTCTCTTGTCTCAGCCTCCCACGTCCTGGGACCACAGGTGTGTGCAACCATGTCCAACTCCAACTGTTTTTTTAAAGGATGTAACCATTCATAAAAAATGTTCACTTAGCTGGTGGGGTGGCACCCATCTATAATCTCGGTACCTGAGAGGGTGAGCCAGGAGGATCACGACTCCTAACCCAGCCTGGACTACATGATGAGACCCTGTCTCCAAAAAAAAAAAAAAGACCCTGGCTATACTGACCTTTTTGTTAAAGGCAGGTGAAAATAAAAGAACAGAAACATTAGCAGAATAAATACTACCTTTGCCTCATTCACAGTTGATCAACCCATATCCTCTGATTCAGTGTACACTAAAAATGCTTGGTCCTGGGCAAGCAAGTTAGCTCAGTGGTTCTGGTGCCTGTCTTATAAGCATAAGGTCCTAAATTTGATTCACAGTTCCCCCACCCACCCACCCAATTCTCTGTCCAAAAGAGTTTGGGCCTTAAAAAAAAAAAAGCTAACAAACTCCAGCCCCAGTCCCATGAATTCTATTCCAATTTCCTAGAGGAGGGCCACGTACATGCGTATTTTAACTGCTCCCTTCTCGAGGGGTCTATTACGTGCATCTGATCCTCTCTGCCTACTGCACCCTCGGAGATCAGTGAAAACTTGGAAGGCCAACATGAGGAAAATCTAATCAAAACGTGCTGATTATCAACACCAACAGACTCGACAATACTTGAGGTATAGAAACAATAAATTCAAATATTCTCTTCATCTCCAAGCATTAAGTTCTCTATCAAGATACTGTATGATAACTAGGGTAATCAACTCAGCAAGTTTACTTCAGCATTTTTACAGTTTAGCACTGAAAGTCTCCAGTGCCAGACGTCTGCAAAGATGGCTGGCAAAAAAAAAAAAAAAGCACACAAGTTAAACATGATGATATTAAACACTTAAGTGTGCTCATTTTCTTACATTTCTTAGTTACAGCACTGAACTAAGTTTTCAGTAAGTTTAATAAATTCTAAAAAATCTTCTTGTTATTAGATATGATCCATCCTTGGTGGCTTAGCAATAATTTACTACAGGCCCATGTGGATTCTTGTTTTAATTTAGTTCCCAGCCATATACCTGGATGTTAAAATCAGTGGTCAAAAACTTCAAGGAGAAATGGATTTCGCATGGTTTAAAAGTACAGTGTAAGGGAGAGCTTCAAGTCTGGCTAGGCCAAGTGAACCGTGTACCTGTCTC
>PVIR01019144.1:0-32379 GCA_004026965.1 Petromus typicus | reverse complement strand
CATTAACTTCTTTTACCAAATTTTTAGTTCCTTGAAATGTATCTATGTAACTGCTATTTACTGTCTTTTATTTCTTTCTTTGTGTTTTTTTTTTTTTTTGTGTGTGTGTGTGTGTGTGATTTATATGGGGCTATTTAAAAAAATAATGGTTATCACTTGTTCAAGAAATTTAGCTCTAACAAAAAGGAAGAGCCTTAGGAATATGAATGAATATAATGATGCATCTATAAGGTACAATCATTTCTTCATTTTTCCATCCAAACTAATATTTGGTTTTTTTTTTTTTTTTAACCTCAACCTTCTACTGACTTTTTTTCCCTTCAGATAGTTTGCTGTTGATTTTGGGAATACAGAGGCTTCAGTCATAGACCGACATATCTATTTCTGGTTATGTTCAGAGTGGGGGTGGCTAGCTCAGAGCATAGTGTCCTAGAAGTTTCACATTTTCATGTTCTCTGGAAAGGAATTTTACAGAGGCAAACATTTAGAATACATTATTCTAAGCACAAACTTTAGGGGTAGGAGGTTTAAACGAAATGATATATTTTCTACTGTAGTTGTATAGGAAGCACATGTGTTGTTTTTGAAAATGGGATTTGAAGCTATTCCATATTGACCTGAGTACTTTGTCAACCATCAAAATTTGGAGCGTTGAGGGCTGCGGAGCAGTATTGTGGAACTGGGCTGACAGGAAGATGAGTTTGTCGTGAGGAAGTGAGTGCAGAAGGCATGTCGCCAACTTTTTACTTTGGTTGCTTAATTTCTGCAGTGGTACACAGTGCAGCTGGCCTTTTTTTGAGAATCTGAATTTTGTTGCTGGGTGGGAATTTCACATTTATGAATGGGACTGATTTATGAATGGCTGGAGAGGGAGCCTCCCTCTCGCGTTGGTGAGGGAGGCAGGGTAGAAAAGACATGGGGTGCTAATCAAACTTACAATGTAAAAACTAAAGTCTATTTGTTTTACAAACCTGGCTCCAAACATATCAAATTCTTCCCTCATATCAAATGAGAGGAAATGATATAAACTAGCACTAGATACAGTAAAAGGGATTGACAGATAATTATATTTTGCTGCTTTCTCCTATGCAAAGGGTGCTATGGAGTCTGATTGTCTAGCTCTGCTGTTGTGAGGACCTTGCACTCTTTTCCTGAACTATTTGGGCCGTTCTATGCTTGACTATTTCTTCTTGGGTTCAAGTGGAGGCCTCCTGGACAGCTGGTAGCCAGAGCAGCTGTAGTGACCCAACTCTAGTGTGCCCCTCCCAGGGATGAAGCTCCTAATTTAGCTGTTGGGGTTGTGCGTTAAATGCCACAACACAACATTCTGAGCTCTTCATTCTGTTTAAATAAACAAGCAGATGCTTCACACATGTTTTCTTTAATTGACATAAACCATGGAGGGAAAGAATTCTGATATCCAATGGGACCCCCGTAACAACTTGTTAGTTGTAATTTTTAGGTTTACGGGAAGAGCAGATGCATAAGACATACCTGCCTCTGTGTGGATGCTAGATTAGGAATAGCCTGTGCTGTTTTAAGTGGTCATGCCACAGGTGAGGGGACATCTGTAAATAAGCAGTGGTGGGTCTGCAGAAAGGCTCTCCGGGCCAATGAATTGGTGTGTGGCCACACGTGACTGGAGGGAACAGGGACGAGGAGGAGGGAGTGCCCTGTCTTTCACCTTTGTTTCTCTATCAAGAAAAATGGATGATTGAGCCATGGAAGGAGCTTGCTGAAGTGGAAGACCTAAACATAGGGCTGAGAAAGGTGCCTGTTTTGGGAAGATGTTGGCCTCTATGACTTCTGGAAGCATCCGAAGGCTGACAGTGGACTACTGTGTTAAACTGTCCTTGAGAAGCACTTGTGTCTCTTCCTAGGCTCAACTGCCTTTTGAAATTGAGTTCATCTTTGACTCTAGAAGCCAAAAGAAGGACTGTGGGTCCTGGGAATTCCTTCCATTGTAGTGGACTCTCGGTCCTCTGTGACAGTGCTAGGCACATATCAATATTGAAGTAATTGATGGTGTGTCTTAGAGAAGACAGGAGCTATAGTTTCACAGTACAGTGTATGAATATCAAATGCAGCTTGGTGTTGTGTAGTCTGAGATACACAAGCTTGGAGTCATGAACCACCAGTGAGCATTTAGGAAATGATCTGTATGATACAAGCCAACCCAGAATGGCATCTCTATTTCCTGGCGTGGCAGCGCCTCTTCCTGTGTGTTGAAGAACTTTTAGGGGAAGTCAGAACCTGCTTACCTGTAGTGAAGTGCTGGTGTGTGTGCTGTCTCGGGAGTATGGGAGAGTGGAATCTTGGGAGAGTGGGACCCATTGTTAAATAAGTTAATGGTCAGTTTGACTTGTGGCTAGCCCTGGTCAGCTCAGGACAACGGGTTTTATAATCAACCCTTAGAGGACACTAGTTAGATATGGTGTTAAATAATTCTCACTCCCATATTATAGAGTCTTTTATTTTATTTTATTTATTTTTTTTAAAGCAGCATTTGCCTGAAGTAAGAACCAGCTTAAGGAAAAAGGCTAGGCAGGAGTCTTGCTGATGCCCTTTATCTTGTCTATGATTAGCTTAGATGCCGATGGGTTCTTTGCCCATTCCAACGTCTTCTGACTATCGGGCTCCGACTGGTGGCAGTACAGAAGAATGAGGGAATCTTACAAATTGAATAGTAGATAGAAAATGGCAATGCCACTTGCTGGTATTTTGTTTCGCTGTTCAATTTAGTTGTACTGGAATTTGTAGTGTTTATCACTGTCTATTTCATCCCTACTCTTTTTCAACCCAGGAGACAAATGGTGAGGTTAAATATGGCCATGACTCACTCAGATGCTTGGCCAAAGTCTCGTAATAGCTATCAGGATAGGCAGTGTCACAGGTCTCGTTGGAATTGGCCCTTGGGCTCTTCGGTGAGTCCTTGTATTTACTAAGGCTGAAACTGGTCAAGTTGGCCTTATCATGGTAATATGCTAATAAACAAAGTACTCTTAGGCATCTTTCAAAAATTAAAACTTTTTATTAAAAAGCAAAATGTTTAGGTTGACTCCCATGTGATATTTGTATGTGAGGTAATACATGTAATTGAACTTGTAATTGAACTAAGTAACTGTTATGTCTAAGTAACATAAAAGAGCAAGTTTGGAATTCTCAAATAGTTACTCAAGCTTTACTTGGATAGCCTCTTTTGTAAGATGGTTCTGATTCTTGTAAAGTTAGTTGGCTCTGAAAACTTCACTCTGTTTAAATAACGAGCTTATAGTATTGCTGTTTCCAAGACCTTAACCTTGCAACCTGATCATTTTTTTGTATGAATTAAGCATTAGAATGAGGAAAATAGTCAATGAAGTAGTGACTGATGTCACTTTTTTCTCTCATCTGAAAGTATTTTGAAGCAATAAAGCTAATGCATACTGTTAACTGTAAAGGTAGCAATCTGCAGTCAACTAGGAAACAGTGACCCACAACCTTGATTTCTAGTGGGGCTGGTCAATAGTGTTAGTAGGGTTTCAGGTCACAGGCCAGTTCTAGAGAACAGCAGGTCTCTGTGGTTCCAGGGAGGAGCATGTATAGGGACAGGCAGTCTGAAGATAAAGAATAGCAGTAGTCAACATGAGAATGCATGGGGAGACAACAGGCTGGCATAGCACCTGGCACAGCCAGTGAATTCCAGAGCCTTCTTGTCTAGACTTGTGCAGAGGCATCACTTTTGCTGTGGGTTGGTGCTTCAACATTATTTATTCTAGTTTATTTTTCATGTTTTTAAGACAGAGTCTTGCTATATAGTTCAAGCTGGCCTTGAACTCATTATGTAGTCCAACGTGACCTTGGACCAATAGCAGTCCTCCGGCTTCGGCCTCCCAAATGCTGGGATTACAGGTGTATGTCATTACACCCATTTATTTTTATACTGATTTTAAAGAGGTATTAACTCTGCATTTAATTTTTTTTTTTTTTTTAGGTTTTTTGAGACAGGGTCTCGCTTTGTAGTTCAGGCTGGCCCTGAGCTCAGCCTCAAACTCAATTCACAGCAATCCTCCTGCCTCTGCCTCCCGAGTGCTGGGATTACAGGCATGAGCCACCACGCCTGGCTCTGTGGAGTGTGGTACTGATTGCTGCTGGGTGTGAGTCTCCATGCCCAGTATTGTATGTGGTTGCTGGGGAATCGAACCTGGGCCCTTGCACTTGCAAGACAGGTGCTGGAACCACTGAGCTAATTCCCCAGCTCTCTGCATTTAATTTTTGAGAAGGTGGCGTATCTTCATAGATGCAACTTTGAAAAGTATTGAAAAGACTTGTAGCAAAACATCTTGTACTCTAACTTCCTCTCACCTTTGTGCTCTACTTTTTCCCCCCAAACTTCCCAGTTGCCCATCACATGTAATCATTGTTTATTCTACATTTTTGTAAATGAAGAACATAAAAATCTTTTTTTTTTGAAACAGTGTTTCACTTTTTTTTATAGTTCAGGCTGGCCCCTAAGCTCAGCCTTGAACTCAGCAGTCCTCCTGCCTCTGCCTCCAAGTGCTGGAATTACAGGTGTGAGCCACCATACCCAGCACTGTGGTTATGAGGTTGATTGCTGTGGGCATGAGTCACCGTGCTGCACATTGTTGTATGTGATTACTGGGGATCGAACCCGGGCCCTTGCACTTGCAAAGCAGGTGCCAGAATCACTGAGCTAAATCCCCAGCCCCATGTACATAAAAATCTTTATAAATCTATCTTCTATTTATGGATAGTTGGTATGTTGTCTACCCCTGGCCATGGTGAACAAATCCTGGAAATAATAGTTTTGTTTTAAGTTTTTTGAGACAGGGTCTTGCTTTGTAGTTCAGGCTGGCCCTGAGCTCACTATGTAGCCCAGACTAGTTTTGAACTCACAGCAATCCTCCTGCCTCTGTCTCTAGAGTGCTAGAATCACAGGTGTAGCCACCATACCTGGCACTGTGATATGTGGTACTGTGGATCAAAAGTGGGACCTTGCACTTACCAGGCAGATGCTGGAACCACAGAGCTAAATCCCAAGCCAATAATAGTTTTTTTTTTTTAAATATATACAATTGGCCTTCCTTGTCCACTGGTTCCATGTCCCCTAAATCCAACCAACTGTGGATGCAAAGCATTTGAAAAAGAAAAAAAAAATGCATCCGTATTAAACATGTGCAGACTTTTTTCTATGTCATTACCCTCCAAATAATACATTACCATAACTTTTTAGAGTGCATTAGATATTATAAGTAATTTGAGATGTTAAGTTCTGTGCAAGTACATCATTCTGTATTGAAGAACTGGAGCATCCATGGACTCAAGGATCTGTGTGTGTTCGTGCACAAGCATGTGTGTGCTGGGGCCGGTGTCATACCTGTATAGACACCAAGATGCTCTTGCACAGTGCAAGATTTTCTGTTGGATGAATTCTAGGGAGAGGGATTGCTGAACAAATGACCTGTGTGTACTTAAAGTTTGAATAGATATTGCCACCTCTCTTCTAGAGGACTTGTTCTGTCACACCAGTCATTGTATGGTCCACATGAATGTGTTGGAATATCTCTTGGAACTCCAAATAGTGATATAAAAATCATGTTCTGTGCGCCAGTCTGAAAGCTTTCAGAATGTGACAGTGGTTCCCTATGAGATAAGAGAAGCCCACTGTATATAGTTGTCCTGTACCTTGTCCAAGGGCACCCAGAGGGAGCACCCTTGTCTGATGTCCAACAGTAACCCTGGCTGAGAAAACCTTGAGAAACACATGGTCCCATTAAGTTCAGAAAGCATAGACCAGTGTCCTTGAGAAAGACTTTGAAAAATCTAGTGAAATTGACCTGACTGAAGCTGTTGCTAGCAGATAGGTAGGAAGTCTGTATTAAGAAGATGAGCAATCAGCTTAAATTTTAGTATTTTGGGGCTGAGGATTTGGATCACTGGTTCCAGCATCTGTCTGGCAAGTGCAAGTTCCTAAATTTGATCTCTGGTACCACATACCACAGTGTCAGACATGGTGGCCCATGCCTATAATCCCAAACTCAGGAGGCAGAAGATTGCTGTGATTTTGAGGCTAGCCTAGGCTACATAGTGACTTCAGGGCCAGTCTGAACTGCAAATCAAGACCCTGTCTCAAACAATAATATATATTTTTAGTACTTTTGAAATTGAACAGAAATAATTTAACATTTTCATCATTTTAACATGAGAAACAACAACAACAACAATAACAACAGTACAATATCCAACAACAAAACAGTTGGTGGATGTTATGCTTTGGTTCTAGATATCCCCAAAGCCTCATGTAGTGCCTGAATCTAGAGAATGTGATGCTGGGATTAAGGATGTGACTACTAAAGCAGTACACTGATTAGCTTGGCACCACCGTAATCCCAGTAGTCTGAATAAGATAAAAAGAACAGAAGGATACTGTTAATGTCCCTTGTTGCCTTTGCTGTCTCTTGCTGCCCTAGCTTGGAGCCAGCTGACATGGACTGCAACTTCTGCAAACTCTAAGCCAAAACATCCTTTCCCCCATTCACTTTGTGTGTTGAGCATTTTGTCTCTGCCATAAGTGAAAAGAAAATAACACAGTAGGCTAAGGAATGTCCAGAAATAGAAGTCAGGAAGTCTCCTGTTTTCCCCTTCTTGGCCTGTTTTGACCCAATGATTTCTTGCTTTAGAGCTCAGCTCCTGGGCTTGGGTATACTTATCATCCCTCTCTCTCCTACCCACCTTATTTTACCCTCTTGCTGCCCCATTTTCAGGTAATTTTTTTCTATGAATTTTAAAATGTAAGCAATGAATATTTTTCCGTGATACAAATAATGCATATTTATGATATAAAATCCATAGTATGTGTGATTTTAAACTGGGATTACAATTCTGGAATCTTGTTAAAATCATATTACATTGGATTAAGGAATGAGCAAGTGAGAAGTTGGTTGGAAATTAACAAAGTGAAGTGGGTGAAGTTCTCAAAGTACATAATGGTAAAATAATCTCAACACATCTAATCTCTTTTGGGGGAGAATTTGATGAAAATTTCTCAATACCCCAGGAGAACAGTGTGAAGATGGATAGTTAAAAATGTGCTCAAGTGAGAAGAGATTCATTAGAAAATAAACTGTTACAGTTTGACTCATTTGCAGAAAAATAGATGCACCTTGGGACTTTAATGTTAAGTGAAATAAGTTAGACATAAAGTTAAATATTGCATAGTTTCTTCTATTTAAGAAACCCAAAATATAAATCATTTAAAGAGGAAAATAAAAATACATAGCAGGAAACAGAGAAAGACCTTTTACAAATGGGAAGGGGATCTTCAGATGGGGGAAGGGGAGGGGAGGTACAAAGAATTAAGATGTTTTCTGTACATGTACCAACTGCCCATGGTAAATATAATCATTATGTACTGCAAACATGTACTACTGGTAATAAAACTTTAAAAAATTTAACCACAAAAGAGATGAAACTGTTAGCATTTCAATACATCAAATCATATGATCTTTAATACTGAATAGCAGCAGTACCTTGAGACCCCCGTAGAAGCGCTGTATGTATGCAGTGGGCAGAAGATTGAAGGGCCATTGACAATGGTGTGTATTGTGAGGGGGAGAAAAAGCACCAGATGGCCTGGGAACAGGAAAGAGAAATGATTGAAAGTTCATACATAAATGTACCTGACAGATGGGTTTTTACAAACAGTGGTATAGAATGAGTACAGAGGTAGAGAATAGCTCATTAAAATGTTAAATAAAATCCCCATTCACAATTTTCCTTACCCTGCTTTTATTTTCTATAGCAATTACCTCCATTATACACTCACTTCAGTGTAACACTTGTTCTTAAAAAGCCAGTGTGTTCCAGAGTGATTGACATATTCGGGGACAATCTGAGCATAACACAGCTTTCCTGTGCTGTGCAGTTTTGTTTGCAGGAGAGTGAGAATCTTGTACCAAGTGAACTGAGTCAAAGAGGAATACACAAACACACACAGCCACACTTCTTGGGCATCTAATGGCTTCCTCAGTCCTCATCTGGGTTTTGGAGCCTCAGCCACCCACGCATGGTGCTGCAATCTTCTGCTTTATTCCGGATAGTCCCCCTGCTGCCCCAGTGACTTCTTAGGCAGCTGCGCTTCACTGCTCACATCCATAAGCACACTTCACACATTTTCCAGAGTAAAGTGCCATATTTAAGTACATATGTGACCACTTAGTCTGTGTACAATCATTCTGCTGTTTCTATTAGGGATCTCTTTTCTTTTTCCATGTGTCCTCTTGTTTTCATGGTGAGGTTTTGGATGAAATGGCAATTTGAAGGAATGCAGTGTCGTGCTCTAGCGGAAGTGATAGGGCACGACTATGTGTAAGGCTCATTGTCGTTTCCTCCCTCCCCAACTACGGAGGGCAGGACCCTTGTATCTTTTCCTCACTCTCATGTCTCTCATGTCCTTATGCATCTGGCATGAAGATGAGGCTCAGAAAATATTTGTTGAATGAATGAGGCATTTGATATTTTATGTAAAATAGCTTTCTGCTCATTTTCTGTTATCAATTAATGATTCATTTAAACCAAGAATTATTATGGTTCAAAGGGCTACTATCTAGACTATATAAAGAGTTTAAAAAATCAGCCCCCCAATTTAAAGACCTAATTATAAAATGGGCATGTGAAATGAACAGATACTTTTCAGAGGAAGATGTAAAAGCAGCTAAGGAGCATTGAAAAGATGCTCAACATCACTGGTCATTTGACAGATGCAGATGAAAACAACACTGAGATTTCATCTTGTGCCAGAAAGAATGGCTGCCATTGTGAAATTAACCAGCAACAAATGCTGATCAGGCTGCTGGGAAGAAGAGACCCTTCTCCACTGTCGGTGAGAATGTAGACTGGTGCAACCACTGTGGAGATCAGTGTGGAGATTCCTCAAAAAACTAGGATTAGAGGTCCCATTTGACCCTGCTAGGTATACACATAAAAGAATTAAAAGATTCATATCACAGTGATGCATGTGCACCCATGTTCACAGCAGTTCAGTTTGTGATAGCTAAATCTTGGAAGCAACTTAATGCCCATCAGCTGGAGACTGGGTGAAGATGTGTTTTATTTTTTTTTATGAAATGGAGTATTACTCAGCCATAAAGAATAATAAATTTTGGCCATTTATACCAGATGAATGTAATAATAGAAGACACTATGAATAAATTATTACATTCATCCATTTATGTTTATATTACACATATACCATTTATATATTTGATCCAGAGATTCCCAAAGGAGCAGAAATGCTCATGACCTTGAGGATATATTCAGAAGTAAAATAAATGTGTAAATCCCATATCTTTTCTCTAGTATGAGAATCTAAAGATGTAAATGAATTCTAGAGTGTATGATAGATATTGTGAAATAGAAAATATTCAAAGGGAAAGGGGGTTAAGAGTAAGTAATGAAGGGAAAGAAAAATTGTAATAGTAAAAAAAGGAAACAAAGCATATGTATATAGGGAGCAGGGAGTTGCAGAGTAAACCGGGGGGTTGGAAAAATGAGAATTAAGTCATGTCATACAAATTTTCAGTGTTGAGTGTGATCATGATGTGTATATAAAATGTACCAATAAAGAATTAAATTAAAAAAGAATTCTTATAGTTAAGGTGTAATGTGTAGCAGTGGAGCTTAGTGAATATGATCAGCTCTTTGGATGACACAGGCAGGTATGGAAATGTGGGATGAGAGTTATACAACTTTCTAATATTTGAATTCAAGGAGGACTTTAGGTTGTGACACTTGACTCAATTAAAAAGTAAGAACAGTGAGAATGATAGTGTGTCACAGACTGGTGACTATGGATATGTTCCCTTAGTAAAAATGGTGGGAAAAAGAAATCCTAATGAATGGTGTTTGCCCCCGAAGGTGCTCAGTATATAAAAAAGAAACTTTATGGTGCAAGACACAAGAGCAAGAGTGGGCCAAACTTGATTTTATGTAACAAGATGATAATGAAACTGCTCCTGAAATAAAAATATTAAACCATTTATAGGGCTAAGACTTCCTGACCTAATCCCCATTTTTTAGTTCACCCTCTCAATACTATAGCATCAGAAACTCTGTTTCCAACACAGGAACTTTGGGGGACACATTTCAAATGTAACAATAAACATACATGCATATGCATGTAACTTGGTGCTGCCTGTCTGGAAAGCACTATGAATACACTGTTGTATTCACCCTCAACAGAAGAGCTCCATGGTAGGTGCTGTTGTTTTCTCATCTTCTAATAAGGAAGCTGAAGCACTGAGAGGCTTCCTAACTCAGGATGATGTGGCTGGTAAGTAAAAGGCCTGGGATTGTGGCTGCACAGTCTGTACTTCCATGTGTTGCAAGCAGGTCGCTAGGTTCTGATGATACCAAGTCAGCCCTGTTCCCTGCCTTCTAAAAGAGGAGAGAGAGACATAGATGGCAAATAACTAGAATTGATGCTTGAAGCAGCAGAACATGAGGAGGTATGGGGCCTGGGGACGAATGGCACCCCATCCTTTGACCTCATGGTTGCTTTGGAAGGTGACCCTCTACCTTGCAAAGAGCCAAACATAGCCAAAGGAGCAGAAAGCTTCAAGAGCTGCATCAAGAAAGGAGCTAATATTTCCAACCTTATTCTAAGTACTAGACTAGAGAAGGCAGGGGAATGGAAAAAATAAGAATCAAGTTATATCATGTACAGGTACAAACTCTTAATGATGAATATGATCATAATGTGTATCTGAATGTATCAATAAACTCAATAAAGAAAAAAGAGTGATGCTATTTAGCCACTGCCCACTAGCCAGTGAAGTGGGAATTATTTTTAGAAATGACATACAGTGAAGAAATGACAGGATTTGAAGGTAGGGCTCTCTTCAAATGGAAAAGCCCTTTCTTTTTCCATTATTAAAAAGGCCCCTAGTGAGTTGAGATATGTTATGGTTTATATCCTGATGCCCCCCTAGAGATCCTGCACTCAGAGGTGCAGTCTTTGGAAGGTGGTTGGAACGTAGGGCTGTGATGCTCATCAGTGGGTTAGCTAAATGTTATGGCTGGACTGTGAAGCCTGTAAGGAGGTGGGTCACTGGGGGTGTGGCCTCCTTCTATCCTCCTTTGATCTCTTTCTTCTTCCTGTCTTGCCATCCTGATCAGCCCTTCTGTGCCATGCCCTGGCCATGCCCCTTTGCTGTGCCCCCTGCCTTAGAGCCGTCCAACTATGGACTGAAACCTCTACAACCCTGAGCCAAAGTGAACTTCTCCTTAAAGTTGTGGATAGGCTATATTTTGTCCCAGCAATGAGAAAAGTGTATTTCTAGAAAGACATGGGAGATTTGAGATGAAGTGATTATGTTCCTATAGATCCTACTGAAGACAAATATGTTCTTTAGAATAAAGAGGTCTTGTGCTCAAGTAGAACAAACACTTAGCAAATTAATAGCAATTAATCACAGAATGTAGAAGGTGTAGATTCTAAATTCTATAAGATATACAAGATCACACTACTGGCACAGAGATTCTTCTTAAAACCTGGTCTGATCTTGCCTGTCTTCTGTCAAACACCCCACAATGCCATTTTTCCTATTTCTCACTCTGCCAAATGTGAATCTTGACATATTTCTGCTATGGCTAGTGTCTTCCTCTTCACTCTATCTATGAGTATTCTCTTTATGTTTCCATATCATAACATAATAGCTTCCTTCCTTCTTCCTTTCTTTCCTGAAAAATCAAGTTCATTTTTCATTACCTTGAGTAAGACATCTCCAGGTCCCAAAGGCAACATTTAGATCCTGCATTTTCTGTGAATTCCAGACCATAGTCAGTTTTGCTGCTGTGGACTCTGTGCATTGAGCTGCGACCCCTGACTCATGTGACTGATTTTCTTAATGGTTCAAAAGTTTTCATGGACCAAGGCTATGTTTATCCATATCTATGATCCTGTTGCTGTCACAGACCCTGGAACATTTAGTGCTAGTGAAATTGGGAGATGGATGGAGGAGTGGATGTCTGATAGATGAAATAGGAAAATTATAACATAAAAGTGAGATACATGGTTAGTTAGTAAAATTACTCCAAATTAGAAACTATTGCAGCCACTGTCATCAGATAAATTACTTATACCTAAAGTAATTACTACCTTTTCATTCTGAAGAGTAAATCTTAGAAATTAGGATATGAAGTAAGTTTTGAACAAGATATTGGAGGCATACATCTTCCAGTGGAGTATAATTAGAAAATATTAAAATTTTATGTGCTTGCTTTCTTGCTGTTCCAAATTCTAGGCATCCTTCTGGCCTGGTGAAGAACTTGCTCCTCACCTCCTCTGTGTCTGGTGGTCAGTGTGCTTCAAGAATCTGTAGCTGTGCCTATCAGTTTTCCCATGGGTCATCTCTGCGGCATACACTGAATACGCCTTGTGTTTTCCTAATTCTTCTTAGGGTTACTTTTGACTTCCCAGCTAAATGACTCTTCCCACCCTCACATATATAAATTTGTAAGCATGACAGTGCAGTAAGTGTTGAAGAACTTCTCATTGATGAGGTCATCATCATTTTCTTATTTTATCAGGGCATACTATAAAATGTCTCCTTCCTCTATTATTGACTCATACTTTCTTGTGAGAACATAATCCCTTCTGTGGCTTGCTGTGTAGATGGGAGTTCTTTAAGGATATGGAGCATCATACAGAACATGGGAGCCGTAAGCACAGCTGGGCCTTCTGAGCCACAGAATATGAGAGCGGAGAGTCCTCTGGAGCTGGGGGAGTCTGGGCCTGACTTCCCATCTTGTCAGATGGTCTCTCTTTCCTCTTTCCCTGGGGCAAGTGCCGCAGCTCCTGATGTGCTCTGCCAGCTGGGCTTTTTTGTTTGTTCTTGGAACATGGCAAGGGAATGGCTGCATAAGGAATTATCACTGACTGCACACTGGCTTCCACTAGCACGCGCTGTTTCCAGAGGAGAAATCCCATGGTTCCCTTAGGGTCCTTGTCCAGTCAGCCGTGACCAGAGACAAGGGTCACTGGCAGTCCACATTTTTAGGCAGCATTGTGACAACACATCTTAACGGCAGTGCAGGCTGGCTGAGTGTGCCAGGCTTCTTTAGGGAAGCTTAAAATGTGTGCTAGAAACAGTCCAGTGAAAATGTTAATTAAGGGGCCACGTGTCAACACTGTGTGAAATAAAGAAAGATATACCATACTGCTGCCTGATGCTTTGGCCTGTGAGTGGGATGCATCAAAAGTTCTGAGGTCTAATCAGAAATTAGAGATTGTTTTTTTCCTGAGGGCTCTGTAACTGGAATGTGTGCAGGACTGGATGTCTTTTCTATGGCTTGTTGTGCTGTGAGAGCCAAGGCTGTTTAGAGTGCTGTGTGTCCATGTGGCAGGGTATCAGGGATAGCTTGGATAGTAATTATTGGCAGTCATATAAGATTATCAACCTTTAGTGGGAAAAAGACGGGGAATACTAAGTAGACTTAAAACTGAATTGCAGGTTCCCTGCAAATGGGTGCAGAAGACGCATAACCTCTTCCACCAACTGTAGTGGGCTAAGGAGGACCACAGGATTCTCTTAATTCTTACAGACAGCTCCCATGCTGCAGGAGGCCTCTGTACTGCCTCTTGACTTTCAAACAGTCATCAGTTCTGACTGTTGCAAATGAAGTCATTTCTTTGCTATGGAGAGAAAGGACACTTAAAAATGTCTCTCTCTTTGGCTGGCTCGTACAAGTTCGTGGAATGGGAGAAATTATGGTAAAAGGATTTGGGCACTGCACAGAGGATGAGAGAGGCCACAAATCTGAAGGAGGAAAGTGCAGCTCCACTGCATAGCCTGTGAGCCCCTCAGTGCTGATGGGTGTCTGTTCCCCAGTGGTGCTAAACCTGGCCGTTGTCTCCAGGGACATTATGGTAATAGATGTGTGACTGAAAAGGACCTCAGATTCCAAGAGGTACTTTCATCTCTTCTTGTGCTTGATGAGTCTTTATCTGAAAGAACAAAATTATGGGACTTTAACAGTTCCTTAGCGTTAGTGACCCTTGCACTATTTCCTTCATTACTATAGTCTGCCTGTTTAGGCTGGGTGAATAAGTCAGTTTTTTAAAAATGTTCAATTCCTAATAGGAAGAACATGTTAGGGAAAGGGCAGGTAGGGGATAGTAAAGATGGGACAGAAAAATTTTGATGGTAAAGAAAGGAAAGAAAGCTTATGTATATAGGTGGTGGGGGTTGTAGAGAGGGCAAGGGAAAAGGAAAAATGAGAATCAAAGTGTGTCAAGTACAGGTACAAATTCTCAATGTTGAATGTCATCATAATGTATAAATAAAATGGACCAATGAAATCAATAATAAAATGTTCATTACCTAGAACTCTATCAGCATCCCATGGTATGTAGTAATTAGCAATTTTTGGTTGCATTAGAATGAAATTTTGGGGTGAAAGTGATAAGCACACTGTAAGCACTTTTAAGTGGTTGCAGAATTCCTGGGAAACGCTATGATGTAACTAAGGGTGGACAGGGCCAAGCCCACCTCATGGTGGAGATAACATTAGCAGGTAGATCTTGTGCTGGCAAATAGATTTGATAGGGACCCTTGTAATACCTTTGTTGGGGAATGTTAGTGCTAGAGGGAATCACTCTTCATTTAAAATAGTCTGTTATTTTGAATTACCAGAATGGAGCATGCATGATGCCAGAATGTTATGTTTTCAGAAAAGCAAAAATCAATGTCTTATATCTGAAGGGTCAATTGTAAACAATGCCAGGTGGAAGCTGACAGGAATACCCACTGTACTGTATACCGAAGTGGAGATTTCCAGAAATTGAAGTTGACTAAGATGGTTAAACATAATGGAAATAAATGTTCAGCTCCTTAGGTTAAAAATATTATTACACTAGTATGGAAAGTGACTTGAAAGAGCAGCACTTCCAAAATCCTCTGTACGTTAGTTGGTTACATTTAGGAAATATAAAGATTTACAGGATAGGATTGCCCATAAAACTTCATATTCTGCGAAGTATTCATATCTGTAATGTTTTGCAAGTTGTGTATCAGAGACTCCAGCTGTGAGGAGCGAGTCCTAAGTGGAGCAGGAGGAAAGTTTTGGGCAGTCAGGGGACTTGGGGAGTGGGAATGTCTCCCCAGTAGGCTGGTTTGTTGTGGGTTGGGGCAGAGCTGTTTTGAGCAGCACCTAAAGGCAGCTTCGGCTCCTTCCATAGAGGTTACTAGCAGGCAGATTTGATTCAAGTTTGAGCAAGTTTGATGGCTGGACTGGGAAGTGTCTTCAGTGGGCAGAGAGCTGAATTTGGTGGCCTCTGAAGTTCCTTCCAAAGCTCAAATTCTGCAGTACTGGTCAATCCACATTTTGTTGTAATTTTAGAGCCACTAATGTATGGTTTTGAGATGAGTTTATCATTGTAATTTAGGTTATGTAATGCTATAAAAGGAAACAGTGATATGACTGTCCTTTAAGTGGCAAGGCTAAGGAAGTTTCCAAAGAAGCAAGAGAAACCACGACTGTTTTGAAGTTTTTTAAAAATGTAATTATGATGAGAAAATAAACTTATTCCTTGAAAAATATATGGTGGAGGAAGAGAGCGTAAAGGAAACATATTGTATGAAGGAAATGTTCTAATGCATTTTGGAGTTAATCAGTAAAGGTTGACCCTACTGGATAAAGATGAGGACTTTTTAAAAAAAAGTTCTTCTTCCGGTTTGGTGATTCTTTGCGAGCACTTCTGCTTTCCAGTAATCATAGCTTTGTTGGTTAAGCTAGCTCTGCCTTGGGGGGTGGAGTCGGTTGTTACAGAGTGGTTATTACAGCTGGCATGAGTGACCAAGGACCCATCAAGACCATGGCTTGTCCTCCAGATTTTCTTCAGAAAGAAGCTCTGATTATTCTTTATTTTTGCCTAAGTTGTTTTACTCTGATCTATAATTTAAAATCTACTATACAGAGAGTCAACAGAGTGCCAGCTAGAGGCTTGCATTTTTTCTTTCTCTCTTTTGAAAATTTTAAATAGGACTTTTGATTCTGATATTTGCTATAGAAGCTGATGAGATGAATCTTTGGGTCACCTTCACTTCAATGCACTGGGAGGCTGGAGGCAAAACCACCAATTCAAGATATGAACTAAAGGTCTTTATTTATTTTCAAGAAAAGGAGGTAGGGAGCCTTCAGCCAACTTGGTCTCACATAGAAGAGAAGACTGTTGGGTTTCTGGAGTGAATCTGTAATTACAACCTGGGAGGCTGTTATCTGGTGTGTGCTGGGTGCCTGCGTCCACTTGTCTACTTCCTAGACTGTGTTAGAGTCACATATGGAAGGGAGAAAGGCAGGCAGGTGGGACCAAGACTGTGCTTGCATCCATGGGTGACTGCTGACCATGAGGACAGTAAATGGCACCTTGTAGTTTTTGGAAAGCATATGCTTAATTTGTATATAATAATGGCTGTCTCTTGATTTTCATTCAATGCTGTTTGTCATATATTTGGACTTTATTTTTTTGAAGGAGAGGTGGAATTTCTATTTGATTTTTGGATTATCTGCCTTTTAAAGATTCAGTTTTCTTTCCCACTTGTTTCAATTGTTGAATGTATTAATGAGTCACTCCTATCTGCTCAATCTTGAATAAAACATTTTTATAGCCTAAGCTTGGTGTCGAATGCTGTGAAGTAAACATTCTCAAACTGCCTTTGCTCAGGAAGCACAGTTCCTTTAGAAAAATCAACTAAACAATATACTTATTCTACTATTTCTATTAACATCTTGCAAAGAATTTGAAACATGTGTTCTCTTTTCTCAGTAATTTAACTTGTAGGAATCAAGCCTAAGGATGTCATAGGAAATTCAAAACACAAACATGTTCATTTGAAAGCATTCTTTATAATAACAAATTCTAGTAATGAATATTATGAACAAACTGTCTCCTGGGGGATTGTATTACTTTATCTTTGTACTTGTCTGCATATTTCAGCATCTTGATAAATGTGTTCATTTGAGTTGCTCCAGCAGCTAGTGAATCATAGAATTACATTTTCATGGATGAGATGAGGAACTAGATGGGCTCTAAGTTACTTTGTATGCACAGCTTCTTTAAGAAATTAAAAGCCTTGATTTAAAATATCTCACGCTTACCAATTTTATACACTGGGACTTCTGCTTCTGAAAATTGGCAAGTGGAACATCTATGAAATCATGTTCTTCTCAAACACTTTGTACAAAACCCCAAATATCCTTCAGGTGGGTGGCACTGATGATATCAAGGGACATCTCCAGAGCCCAGAAACCTTTTAACAAGTGTGAGCTGTATTAGGTGCTACCAGAGCATCACTAGGACTGTTGGTGACCTAAGGGCACCTAGAGAAGCATGCGGCAGCAGGTGGGACATTAGCCCAGGAACGTAGGGATTCCTGTTTAATGCCAGGCACCTAAGGAAAGTCTTTTTTGAGAAAGTATGTTCTTAGCAGATTGGGGAAAAGAGCAGGAATTTTTTTGGCTTAGGCTTAGGACTGGGCATGATGGGACTGATGGCTTAGGTGTACCTTCTTTTGGGTTTGGGGTTTGAATTGCCATTACTGATGTAAGAATCTCCAAGCTGACAAATTAACAAAAATAACACCCCAAAATCCTCATATACTTTAAAAATAATTTTACTAGTACCTGTTATTATTATTATTATTATTATTATTATTATTATTTACAAAATACTGGCCTCCAAAGTGGTATTTTTATACACACATATAAGGTATTTTGAATCTCTTCATTCATCTATTACCTTCCCTGACATCCTTCACCCTTTCTCTCTTCTTGTCTGATTAGTAGTTTCCCTTCTGTCATGTCATCTTTTTTGATTCCATTTACCTAATTTAGTAGATATTTAATCTTGTTTGCAAAAAAGTAAAGTGATGTGGAGAGATTAGGCTGCCCCTCCCAGGTCCTAAGCTGGTAGGTGGTAGCGGCTGTAGTCGAAGCTAGGTCTGGGCTGTCCTGGAGATCGTGCTCTGATCACTTGTCCCCCTAACCTCTAACTGGGCCTTGTTGCCCACCAAGTCCCTTGTGTCCAGTCTCAAATGTGCTTTCCTTCCAGGACAATGTCTAGATAGATCTATATCTTTGGGAGAAAGCCTTGTCAGAGTTGTTTTATAAATACAAAAAAAATTTATATTTTTTAGTTCTTCTTGTATTAGCTTTTGTTTCTTTTTCAATTGTATAAATCTAGCAATTTAAGGAAACACATGATAGTATGTTTTTCCCCCAGTTTACATAGGTCAGGCAGTCCTTCGCTGTGGTCCACTACCTCTTTGAAATACAGACGTCACTTGGGCCCTCTTCTCATCTGACACTCGAGTTCTTCTCTGAAACTCACTGTGGTTTGGCTGAAATCAGTTCCATGATGCTGTTAAATTGAGATCTTCAGCTTTTCCAGGCTATCTGCCCTTCCTGGATGTGGCTTTCCCTTTAATATGTCTCCCATCCAAGTACTAACCAGGTCCAACCCTGCTTAGCTTCTAAGATCAGATGCGATCAGGCATGTCCAGCGTGGTATGGCTTTGGACCCTTTAACATGTCAATTGCTTTTTCAAGGATACCAGGAACTTTCCTTGGCTGTTTTTTTTTTTTTTTCCCCTGAGGCTTTCTATTAAACATCTCCTTTGATTAAACTAACCCAGAATAATTTCTTTATTGATTAATTCCAAGTCCACTGATTGGGGTCTTAATTACATCTTCAGAATTCCTTCATCTTGTATTAGCTTTTGTTTGTAACCTAATGTAACGTAATCACAGGGACATGGCCTCTCATGCCCAGGTCTTAACTGCATTCAAAGGGAGGGATGACATGGCGCGTAGATCGAGGAAAGAGGTCTTTGGGACCATTGTAGGACTCTGACCACTCCACTCCACTCCTCTAAACATTTACCCAGTGAAGCCCCAAAGAACTGCACAGGATTAGTCAGTAACCATTTCTCTTACAGAGCTTAAAGTCTTTCCATTGCAAGTCCGCTCAGTACTTTATTAAGAATGTCATCAAAGTGCAGGATGGAAAAATGTTTTAGTATGACTCTTATCAGAAGAGAATGGTTAGCAATGTATTGAATTTCTAAGTACCTCGAGGTTTTATTGGGACAGGAAATATTCTGGCCATGTGATCTAGTACGAAGCTAGAGAGTTTGAGAAGTACAGAATCGAATATTTGGATTCTCCTTGGGAACACTTTTTCGGTGGCATCCTCTCCGTACTGCCACCCCCACCTCCCAAGGCTGATTGCAGGGGTTTCCTCTGGTTTGGTTCCAGGCAGTTTCCAAAAGACAGCAGTTAGGATCCTCCATGAAGCCCTCAAATTGCTCCACAAAGAAAACTGGGCAATAGAGGATGATCCAGAAATATTATCTACCAAGCTGAGCTAAAGGTGATGATTTTCAGCAATTTCTTCTGCCTCCACTTTGAGATCACAGCCCCTCCACTTGGCATTTTCCTACATCAGCCATGGGGCATATTCATAAGTTACCAGAAACTTGTCCATTGTCAAATGCAGGGAACTTTTAAATCTTATTTTGTAATGTGTAATACTTATACATATTAATGAGGTATAGTGTATATTCAGCACTTGCACAGTGTTCACTGATCAAATCAGGGTATTTAGCATTTCCTTTGCCTTGTCGCCTGTTAGATCCATCAGTCTCCTCTCTTCTAGATCTTCATAAAATATATAATAGGTTATTGTGAACACTAATCACTCCACTGCTCAGGATAATGCTATAATTTCTTCTTCTAATTGTACCTGCTACTAAACCCCCTTTGAGTCCTTATCTCCCTCTCTACCATTTCCAATCTCTGTGAATCACTGTTCTACATTTAGATTTCCTTTGTTTTTAGTGACCATCTGTGAGAGAGAATGTGGCTATTTCACGTGATCCAGCTATTTCATTCTGGGTCGTGCATCCAAAAGAAATGGAATGAGCGAAGAGACACCTGGATGTCCATGTTTATTGCTTTACTGCTCACAATAACTAAGACATGGAATCAACCTGGGTGCATGTAATCCTTAATCTGCAGTGTCAGCTTGATTGGATTGAAGAAGACTGGGGACATTAGTAAAGCCCTGTGAGGGGATTTCCAGAGATGGGTGACACAAGTGACAGCAAACTGCAGAGGGCACATCTCCTCCGCAATATGAGGAGCACCGTTCAGTAGAGCAGGGAGTCGCATGGAGCATAAGGCAAATGGAGGAGGAAGCAATAGCACGGCTTTCAGGCTCTTCTCCTCTGGAACCTCCTGGCTACCATGAGCTGAGCAGCTTTCCTCGGCCACGCCCTGTTAGCGTGCTGTTCCTGCCTCAGCACACGCCTAAAAAGCAATGGAGCCAGCTGACCGTGGATTGAAACCTCTGAGAGTGCAAGCCACGATAAACTCTCCTTGTTTTGGTTGTTTACATCAGGTGTTTTTTCACAGCAATGGAAATCTACCACAATGGAGGAAGAAAATGTGTTGTATATGTACAATGGGGTACGATTCAGCCATAAAGAAGAATGAAATCGTGTCATTTGCAGCAATATGGTTGGAGTTTCAGGGGTGTGTTTCTGTGTCTCCCCTCAACCCCACCCTTAAGGACTGGAAGTCTTTTATCATCAGTTACTTACCCCTGCCTCTGAGCCATCTCCCTCAACGCCACCTCTCTTGATTTCCTTCTCTCTCTGGCAGGTTCTGGGTGTCTCCTTTTCTTTTTCTTGGGCCATTTTCAAGGCCTTTCTTGTGTCTGCTCTAGCCTGTGCTTCTGTCAGGCCAGGGAGTGTCTTGGCCAGCAGCTCCTCTAACAGCTTCTCTAACACTGAGAGATGTGTTGGTGAAATACGCTGGCAGCTGCCAGCCACCCCTGAGGTTGGGCTGTGCCCCTCAGTTCTCACTGCACGCAGGCAGATGCTGACAGAGGTTGTTCAGGTGGCTGGATCCATGTTTTCTGCAGATGAACAGAGTTACTCTACCTACATTTCACAGAGATTTTGGCTGAGAGAATGTGGATGTTGCTCTGTAGCAGCAGAGCTTAACTGGAGAGCAAAATAGAGCACTTTATTTCCTGAAGAAAGTTATTGGGAAAAAGATGTTTCGTTTTGATTGACTCTCCTTCATTGTACTCAGTGTAGTTTTCTAATGACTTTCATAGGTCCACCCTCAACTTTAGACCCTCTGGATCTTTTCTCAAAAGTTTTAAAATTTTCAGCCATGAATTTTCTCTCCCTGGGTTGCAGAAGGGATGTGGCATCACTTGCCCACGTGGCTCTCTCTCCCCGAGGAGCTTACAGGTGACTTGTCTGGTCTTCGCATCTGGCCTCGATCGAGCATGGGAGTCAGTGAGTGTTTGGGTAATGAATGAAGGAAAGCTGCATGCTAGACTAAATTAGTGATTCTCAAATCTTCACGTGCATGATTGTATTAGAGAAATAGAACTGATAGGACACATACATGTAAAAGGAAAGATTTATTTTGGGAATAATATGGCCCCATGATATATCATCTGCAATCTGAAGACCCAGGAATGAAAGCCAGTGGTGCAGTTTAAGTCAACTCTGAAGGCCAAAGACCAGTTATCACCACCGAGTGATAAGGCCACGCCTGAAAATTAAGATAAGGTGAATAGATGGTGTAAGTTCCAGAATCTGAAGGCTTAAGAACCTAGACCCATGATGTCCCAGGACCTGAAAAGATGTATGACACAGTTCTAGAAGAGAAAGAATTTGCTGTTCCTCTCTGCTGTATTCTGTCAGGCCTTCAATGGATTGAGAGATAGTGGCCAACAGGATGAGAGCAGGTCTGGGGTACTCAGTAATCTCTTCCAGAAATGTCCTCGCAGACATACTTGAAAATAATATTTGATCAACTTTCTGGGTATTCATTAATTCAATGAAATTGACACCTTCCCCATTACTCTCCTGGGGACCTTGTTAAGATGGAAATGGTGCTTCCATAGGTCTGTGTGGATGAAAATATTTTTGTATTAAGTTCCAGGTCAAATTGATGCTGCAGGTCTAAGACTTCTCTGAATGTCTGGAGATTAAACCACTAGCAAGTCCCTGACTGATGAACAAGTTCTGTTCTGGCTGAATTATTATAAGTAGGATTTGTTCATAAGGTAACAAAGTGGGTCTTAGCAGTACACCTGTGAAAGTTTGCAATTTGAATGTAAGTTGAGACTTACTGTAATAAGAAATAGATCATTCATGTTCTGTTAGCCATCTCTGCAGGCACCAGCACAGCTGTCCTCCAGCTTGGAAGGAGCAGGTGTGAGGCATTCCAGGAAGCCTTTCCTCATCTGCAAGGATGGGCCACCTCTTTCCAATGGAGCTGTTGCTGCCTGTCTGGTGTCTCTGTTCCTATCCCCCTGGAAGAAGCCACCTGTGGAATGGAGAGGGTACAAGGTGCAGTGCCAGGCGGGCTATCTGGTCAGCCCTCTCTGTGTGTGCACCTGCCTGACTCCACTGGCTTCCATGGCCCTCCCAGAGCTCATATTCTGCTACTCCCTCTGCTGAAGGCCGCCAATGCTGCTGCCCCTAGGTCTCTGAATATTATCTTGAGTCAGGAATGGCTGAGGCTGAAACTTGAGTTCAGAACTTGAGTTCTGAAACTTTCATTAATGGACCTAAGTACTTTTATGGTAGAAAACTCCCAGTGCATAATAAATTCTATTATCTTCCCACTTATTAACATAGCTCACATGCTTGTCATTTTTAAATGGCTCAGTGGTTATATCCCTCAGGTGGCCGGGACAGGTCATGTGTACAGCCCCTCTCCCAGACCTGGGCATCTGGCACATCTCCAGTTTTTGCCTCCTTCAGTGGTGAAGGTGTGACTATCTCCTGAGATTATCTCCACTTCCAGCTTCCTACCACTGCTCTTGTTTCCGGTCACCTAGTGGCATTGTCTAAAGTCTGCTAAGCATTTTTTTTCCTTTAAAAAAAAATGTTTTTCCAGTTGGAATTACACACTCATTTACATGGTCTTTCCCATAGAGTGTCAGTTCCAGCAGGATGGTCCTGTCCTCTCTGTCTTTACAACATTCTCTGCAGCGAGGATATTGCACGGCATATAGGAGCTCAGTACAACTGTCTGGGTGAACAGGTCGGCGCTATGTAACCAGACCATATGGAAGCTGATGTTTCTTCCCATGGGCTCCACCTGCCCACAGGTGCAACATGAGAACCTGAGGGGGCCAAGTGTTGAGTCAGGCGGCTGAAATCCCAGAGGGAAAAGGGTGGGAAATGCCAGTTATACTTGCCCGTGGTGAGTGCTGAAAAATCTGGAACTTCAGAACTCTTGGGAGCAGGCTGAGGCTGCTGTGGGTCTGGAAAACCTCACAACATTTCCTGAGATGCCTATTGCAGGTTGCTGCATATGTCCATGGCTGGTGTAGTGAGCTGAGCCCTTGTTGGCAGGATTCTTCCTCCCTTGTGTTTGGTGGTGGCTCCTTTTTTCTTTTTTTTTTTTAATTTTAAGCTCATTATAGACATGATATATTGGGAAACTGCATGTTACTGGGGAAGCAGCACACAAGGAGCTTTGCTATGTAATTGCCTTGGTGCTCCTTAGTTATAGACATTGTCAAACTCCACGTCCCCATCACGTTTTAGATACAGGGTTTTTTCAGTGGGACACAACATCCACTCACAGAAGAATGGAGTAGATGAGTTTGTTTAGTAGACTGTTGGGACTTTGGTCAAGTAACTTTGCTAGAAATAAGGCCAAGCCAAGTTAGGCTGTTAGGAATTCTGACTTTAGTCCATAAGAGTTGGGGAATAAAGAGGCAGAACAGACCAATAAATTACTGATTACAGAGTGTTTCCCCTGTGAGTCATAGTGTGAGAAGGTGTCATTAGTTTTCACTGTTTAGAAAGTTACTGCCCGTGACTGGGGTCCTTTGGAACTTCCAGAGCTGGACATTCCGTTTGCTCCTGGCATTCTCCCTCCCTCCTCCTCCCTCCTCTCCTTCCTGTTCCCCCTCCCATCTCTCTCTCCCCCCTCCCCTATCCTGGCTTACATACACCCTTCTCATTTCTCTGTTTCGGGTGCTATATCTGCAAGGCTGTGGCTCACACTTCTTCCAAGTATATGGCATTTTTCATCTTTGGAGGCCCAGGATTGATGCTTTTTCTTTCAAGGTATATTCCTGATAATATGTTTATCATACAGAAGAATGTAAGATAATTCCCACATTTAACTCAAAACGAATGGATTTTATTTCTTGGTTCTTTGTTCATAGGATATTATTTGCAGATTTTTTTTTTTGAAAAATTAGATGATTATAGGCTGTGATGGGAATTCTTATGGTGGATAGATTTATTATCCCTATTTCATATTGTCTGCTTCCTTTTCTCTGTCTGATGACACAGGAAAAATAGGCAGATTTCCAAGTAAAGAGAATTTGGTGAGATAATTTTAAAAAAATCTATCTTTATGCCTGCAACTTTTACTTTTGAAGTAAAGATCTTACAAAGAAGTTGCAAAGATTGCCTATGGATGTCTGTGAACCCTTTGCTGTTTTCCTACATGTCTCCTTGTAAGCCATAATATAAGCATCAAAACCAGGAAATTAGCATTGGTACAGTTCTGTTGACTCACAGACTTTATTCAGGTCTTGTGAACTGGCCCCCTCATGCTTTCCTTCCTGTCCCAGGGTCCAATTCAGCATCCACTCCAGCATCCATATTTTATTTTACTTGTCATTGACTTGTGGCAATTCCTTAGTCTACTTGGGACCTTGATGTATTTGAAAGTACTATGTTAATCAGCTTTATGTTGCTGTGACATGTAGCTGAGAAAATAAACTTAATGGGAGAAAGGTTCGTTTTGGCTCACAGTTGCACAAGTTTTAGTCCAAGATCAGCTGATTGCATTGCTCTTAGGCCAGGGACAGGGCTGAAAATCTGGGTGGCAAGTCATTGTAGAGGGAAGCTGTTTACCTTATGGCACTCAGGAAGCTAAAAGAGGGGGAAAGAGCCAGAGAGAGAAGGGGCTGGAGACTAGATAGAGTCCCTAAAGTCATGCCCTATGACCCACTTCCTTCAGGTAGGCCCCACCTTCTAACAATGCCATCAATTTATGAATACATTAATAGATTAATCCACTGATGAAGTTAGATCCCTGAGGACCCACCTTATAAAACCCTAACCTTGTAATACATTCGAGACCTGGGGCAGATATTTTAGTTTTAAACCATAACAAGTACCAACCAGTTATTTTGTATGATGTCCCTCACCTGGGTTTGTTTGATGTTTCCTTAAATTCAAATTATGCATTTTGACAAAAACACTGTAGAAAAGTGCTCTCTCCAATTCATTGTGGCAATATGTGCTGTCAGTGTGTCTCCTTACTTCTAATGATAATTTTGCTGGCTTGGGGAAGATACTATCTTTAAATTTAGATCCCTGAATAATGAATGCTTTCCCCTTTGTCATCAGTAAACATCTTGTCAGGAGATGTTTGGGATTATGCAAATATCCTGTTTCTCATTATGCTTTCCCATCCTTTGATAATTTTTGCTTGCGGTAAGCAGTACTGTGGTGTTTGCCAAATGGTAATTTTCTTTCTCAATCTGCACTTATTAATTGAAACAACTGTAAGAAAGAGCTCTCTTTCTTTATTCACTTATTAATAGCAGTGTGGATGCCTGGATGTTTGTTTCATGGGTTATAACCTGTTATGATCATCCTGTATTGTTGCTCCAATTATTCAAGAGTTTTGACCACTGGGAAATCTTCAAAGTTGATTCCTCTGTCCTTTAGACATTCCTTAACCATAGTTTTTATTTTCTGGCTTCTCAAGAAGTTTCATTCTTATTTCGTATTTTGCCTGCCCCATCCCAGAATCAACCACTTCTTCAAGGATTCTGTCTCCTATTCATGGAGAATAACATTTAGATGTACTTACTGATACTGAAGTATCATTGAGTTTATACCTTATCAGGGGATAGAAATAGGGGACATGTATATATAAACATACATGTATGCAACTGTCCATCTATCATCTATCCAAAACTCTATTTGTATTGATATGACCTGATTCTAATCATTTCCTTATTTGTAACTTCTTTCCGAATAAATGGGAAATTTGGTTCATTAGCTACAATGTTCAGCTTATTTAGTTAATCTTCAAATACATATAAAATATCTTCAAAATTTATTAACCTCTGTTTCTGTGGAAAAATCTGACTAACTGGAGTATGATAATTATCACACAATTTTGTTTTGCTTTCCAGTATCTAGTGGAAGGATTGTTTTCCAAAGTTATGTAAGTGAGTCTCTTTTCTCCTCCATTTCATTCAATACTGTTATATTTCTCTGTAACACAGATTCATCTGTTGCTTTTTGTGCTCTGTTTTGAGTTCACCTACATCCTGGTCGATTTTAGTTATTTTGGGGGGTAGGTGAGAAACATAAGCATGGTTTAAAAATGAGACGTATACAGAAAGGAAGGCTTAGAAAAGTGCTCCTTTCCCCTCATCCTTCATACGCTGTTCTCATTTCCCCTTCTTTCCACCTTGTTCCCACTCATGCCAGTGGACAATCAGGTTCTTTTCTGGCTTATCACTCTGTTCTTATTTCACAAGTGAGCAGATATATTCTTATCTCTTTTACTTTTAAAACAATTTAACAGAATGTCTTATAAGTCACTTCATATCAGTTCATAGAAATTTTCATTTTTTGAATAGGTGCATTGTACTTCATTCGGTGAATGTGTCATAGTTTATTCAACAGCTCTGTGATTGTGTGGGCATGCAGGTTGTTTCAGTATTTTGTTCACATGCATGAACAACTTCATGCATGTGTATTAGGTTTATTTTCACATTGTTGTGGGTGTGTTGTCAGGGTGAATTCCTGGGAGTAAAAGATAAAGCTGAAAGATAAACTACACATGCAGTTCAGATTTTGCCAAATTCCCTTCTAAAAGATTGTAGTAAGATAATCTGAATGGGATGGTTTAGTGAACCGTGACCGTGTGTGCCAAAGTTGGTTTTCTGAGACAGCAAGTATCACAGATGGGTGTGGGTTGTTCTGTCTCGGGTGGGAGGGGACTTGATTCCTCTTGCTTCCCCTCTGTTGTGTTATAAGGACAGCAATACAAATAGAAGAGAATAGCTCTGAGGCTAGCTCAGGAATTAGATCATGAATCCATGTGCTTCCTAGCGATTGGGGACATATGAGTTACTGCTCATGGTGGTCAATGAAATGATCTCTTACTTTGGGGAAAGAATGTGGCCTGCACATAAAGTATGAGTCTGAAAATTTCGGGGCTGGTCTTGTGTTTTAGCAGCTTGACTCCTAAGCAGACATTTTATTTATAATCTCCCTAAAACATGAGAATGACAAATGCTAAATTATGGAAGGTACTTTTTCATGGTTTCTGGTAAGGTTTATGTGGTTGGTCTGAGGAGTAAATAAATCATAAATGGAGTGGTACAGTATAAGTTATTTCCCTTACGTGCCTCCAAATCCTCCAATTTAATTGAGGTAGGAAGAGGGATTATAAATCATTTCATTGATCATGAAGCAGTGTTTAAAAGTGGGTGTGGTGGCACATGGCTATAATTCCAGCATTCTTGGCCCTGAGGCAAAAAGATAGAAACTTTCAACCCAGCTTTGGCAGCTGAATGACTTAGCAAGACTTTATGTCAAAATCAAAAGTAAAGGACTGGCGATGAACTTAAATCAAAGGCTCCTCAGCACCACCAAACATACACAAAAAGTCCTAAAAAAATAAGCTTTGCTTTGCTTCAGCATTTGACATCTTCTCCAAGGGAGTGACTGTGAAGGTTTGGGGTCTTCCTTCTAAGTTTCCCCTTTCTGCCTCTTCTAGGAATCCTGGGCATATCCACGCAATAATGATGAGATGTTATCTGGTTAGCCACAGTCGCTGTGATCACAGTCTCCTGATCTTTACTGTAGGTCAGATTGAAACTAAAATTGTAGTTTTCTTCTAAATCAATTAATAAAGAATTCTGGACCTGTTCCAGCATTCCTCTAGGGCTTTGATTGCATGCAGATCATCAGGCCTCTGCTGATACACTGACACCCTGTTCTTGTCCTGTATCAGGCGTTGACCCGAGTTTGTTGCTGGGACACCAGATTTTAAAGGTTTAGGATTGCCTGAGGAATTGTCCACAGTTAATCATGCTGCAAATATAGGAGAGATCTGTGTGGACTCAGTGAGGTGTTTGAAAACAAGACCTCATACCATGCTGTGGTCACCGAAGGCCAGAGCTTGAGATCCAGAGCATGAGGAATCTGGGCTCTCTCAGCCCTAGAGAGTCCTGGAGCTTATCATAATGATGCAGCCTTGTCAGTTAGTCTGAAGTCACCTGCAACATGAGTAGCCAGCCATGAGTCAGGCTGACTTTTAACAGCTTTGTGTCTGCATATTGATTTCTGCTACTCAGCAGCGCAGGCCTCTGTGGGCGTGTTCCCTTTCCAAAGTGCTGTCTGTCAGAATTGGGGACTACCCCCTGGAGAGGTTGGGTATAATTTCTTTTTGGCAAGTTTTGTGGCACTTTAATTCACACATCCCAAATTCAACCCTTTTTGAATGGAAGGGCTTTGCAAGTTAGTAAGATTCTGTGAGTAAAGAGGAAAGAACTTTGGTTGGGAAGGGCCAGTTCACATTGGCCAGTTCATGTATAAACTTAACTGATATTCAAATTACCCCCATCCTCACCCTTCATATTCCCTTAGTCGTTAATATAAATCTGTATATTAAATTGTTAAATATATCCATCCCCTCCATAAGAATTTGAATTACTGAAAGGTAAACTGATGTATTCATTATCTACCTACCTATTTTAAGAGTAGAAGAGGTTTATTGGGGAATTGGAATAGCTCCTGAGAGACAGGATAGGTCCTGAATGGGTTGTACTGAGGCGTTTGTCAGGGGTAATTTATACAGCCAAGTCATGATGTGGTTATAATGTGGGTCAAACTACAATCAACCAGTAAGATTACAAGTATAGTTGCTTAGCTAATATTGACCCAATAAGGAAGCAGGGCATGTAGCAATGTCATTTGGCTAACATCATTAACTTTGACTTATCTGGGCCACCCAAAAGAAGAACAGTTTTGGAAAAGTGTGGGTCCAGATTTCTTGCTCACCCACTTTGGGGTCTGATACCTATCTGTATTTAATGGACTGGGTGGCACTAGTTGCAGCACAATCTCAAATTTCCATTTTTCCTTTATGCAAGTATGTAGATATATGGCCAGTGTGACTTTATGTTGGGGACCTTTCCATTCAGATGCACCTACAACTATATTCTGATGTCTTTTTCACTGACTTCTTTGAGAACCTGGTTCCTCTTTGACTGTATTCATTTCTGTCTAACTTAGCTGCCTACAATATTCCCCCAATTAAGAAGTATTTCTAACTTAGCTGAAGGGAAAATGGGCATAGGTTCATCTAGCTGACTTGACCTAAGAGGGGTCCGGTTAGGGAGACCAGAGTCAGGCCCTTCTCCAGAGAATTAGTCTAATAGAAGAATGGAAGTTTTAGATGGAAGTCATGTTGGGGTTTGGAAATTATGAACTCTTATTAGAAGGTTGGTCTACTTGATCCTGGTAAAAAAGAGTCTGACACATTTGTCGTTGATGCTGTGTGCATAATCACTTGGTAGTCTCTAAGTGGGAATAAATTTTTCTAAGATATTAAAGCACATACAGTCCCAGCATGAGTGCCACAATGAAAAGGCAGATTAAGGTAAAGAGCCACATCCACACACTACCCTTAAGGAACTGGAGTAGCAATTATAACCACCTGGCTCCGTGACTTGTCTATTGATGGAGGTTATCTGTAAAGCTGATATTTCCTTTAAGATTTTTTTCATCAGATCTGAATTATATATTTAAAGATAATGTTTCATTTAGTAGCACACAAATTCCCACATTGTAGTTAGGAGAAGATGGAGTTCAGTAGTTTTCAAGGAAAGTTTTAGCTGAGGAATTTAAAGACTTTCTGAGTTTTAATAGCTTCCACTGTAGCTTTCTAGCCTCATTAAACTATAGCAGTGGTCAGCTACAGTGTAACTGAAAACTGCCAGCAAGAGTCAGAGGTTGTAGCCCTTTCTCTATATCTAGCCTTTATTACTTCTACTTTTATACATCTTTGGTTATACTTTTCTGCTGGATGTTGAAGATCAAATTTAAGTGGGATCCATGTTAATCAAAATTAACCTCTGGCTGCCTATCAAAGTCAGTTATGATTTTTCAGGCATTACTTTTGGAACCAGGTACAGAATCTCTCAGGTTCTCTGTCAGACACAGGCTCCAGCATGAGTCATGGCCCTGCCTGACCATGTGGCTTCCTGTAGAAGCTAAAGAGATATTTTTATCCCTGGTGATCCTCCTTTTTAGCACACTGTACCTTGGTTGACTCCTCTGGGATGAACAATCTCCCTTCTGAGAAGGTTGGAGACTCAACAAAGTTGTAGGATCCTGTAATAAGGTCCCTTCATGTCCTGGGTCATTGTTGACCTTGAAGGGTCAGGGCCAGAATGTTAGCTGTACTCTTATCCTATTTGTCATTCTAGCCCTGATCTCCAAGCTTTAGATGTTGAACACCTAGGAGCACAATTAAAATATATATGACTGGTGAACTATTATTTTTACCAACCATGCTCATCTTAGAAGTCAAACCTTTTCTTTTTTTGAGACAGGGTCTCACTTTGTAGTTCAGGCTGGCCCTGAGCTCAGCCTCCAACTCACATCACAGCAATCCTCTTGCCTCTGCCTCCCGAGTGCTGGGATTACAGGTGTGAGCCACCATGCCCTGCACTGTGGTATGTGGTACTGATTGCTGCTGGGCATGAGTCTCCACACCCAGTATAGTATGTGGTTGCCGGGGGATCGAACCCGGGTCCTTGCGCTTGCAAGACAGGCGCTGGAACCACTGATCTAAATCCCCAGCTCTAGAAGTCAAATCTTTGTAGAATGCTAATACATAAAAGTTTTACTGAGAATATTTAAGATCAAGGGCAGTATAGCACTTTAGTATAATAATCATGATGACATTTCTAAAATACATTTAAATCTCCATTTTATTATAGAATAATTTTTAATAAGTTATCTTTATGATATAAAGAACTTTTACCTAGTTTTTTTTTACCTTTTAATCATTTTCTGTTTCCAGAGTGACATTTGAGTAGAATCTATTTGTTTATAGATATATTTTACAAATTATTAATGCCTAGTCTCTAATCATTAAAGTGACGTTGTCAGGACTTCACAGTGTATAATTACCTTTAACAGTATCAGATGGTGACATAACAGTCACATAAGCACAAGCTAGAACATGTATCCATACCAGCTGACTGCCTGTGTCATACTCGATTGGCATGCATAATTCATTTTAAATAGCTGGGCCACAAGACAAAGCCAAATACTTGAACCTAAAAAAGTTTATGATCATAAACAACTTCAGCTAGAAGTCACTCATATGACAAGATTTTTTTCAGTTTTGCATCTTTAAAGAAGGTCTGTACACTTTGGAAACATAAATATATTATTTGTTATACCATGAGGTTATCAATAATTGGTATCACAGCTATATGGAAATATTTACATATTCACTTTCTACTTTTAAGAAAAAATTTAGGATCCTTTAAGAAGTTTATAAGGTGTATCTATGTTAACAAGAGTAAAGTATATCTTTACAGCTCTGCTAAAACAATGCAGGGAAACAGTGTTAATAACCATATGTGGATTTGTTACCTGATGTAAAAGTTTATCTCTTGTATACAATAACAAAAATGTTTATTTAGTAAAGGTCAACAGATATAAATCTGTGTAATGTTTAAATGCCAGGACCAAATTTGTAGTTCAGGCTGGCCCTGAGCTCAGCCTCACACTTACATCACAGCAATCCTCCTGCCTCTGCCTCCCAAGTGCTGAGATTACAGGCATGAGCCACCACTTCTGGCACTGTGGTATGTGGTACTGATTGCTGCTGGGCGTGAGTCTCCACACCCAGTATTGTATGTGGTTACTGGGTGCTTGCAAGACAGGCACTGGAACCACTGAGCTAACTCCCTGGCCTGCCGGCACCAAATTTAAAGAGACCAAATTTGATCATTTTATATGTTTAAAGGGACCAAATTTGGTAATTTATGTTTAAAGTCTAAACACACAGTGTACAAAAGACAGCACCTGTTAGTTACTTTTTATGTATTAAGCTCAAGTTGTCTTAACTCAATACTTAACTTTAATATGTATTAAGGTCTATACTTAACTTTAAAGCTTAGGTTCACAGAATAGTTTTTATATATATGCATACATATATGTTTAAATATATGTTGTGTCATAAACTGTTTATTTAATCAATCTGAACTGA
>PVIR01019143.1:0-32377 GCA_004026965.1 Petromus typicus | reverse complement strand
TGGCCCTGAGCTCAGCCTCAAACTCACATCACAATCCTCCTGCCTCTGCCTCCCGAGTGCTGGGATGACAGGCGTGAGCCACCACGCCCGGCACTGTGGTATGTGGTACTGGTTGCTGCTGGGTGTGGGTCTCCACACCCAGTATTGTTATGTGGTTACCGGGGAATCAAACCCAGGCCCTTGCGCTTGCAAGACAGGCACCGGAACCACTGAGCTAACTCCCCGGCCCCCTGCCTTTTAACTTTGATGGGACTCTGTAGGGCCACCAGGAGGGGTGGGCCTGACTTCACGAGCTTGACTTGACCAGCTGGCACTAGCTGCAATCTTGGTTACACGTGGGTTTCAGCCATTTCTGCTCGGTCCTTCTCCTCTATGCCACCTCCAACTCCACGCCCATGAGGCTGACCGATGGCAGGCTAGGGAATCAATGAGCAGCCGAAGATAGGGAGGGTAGGGGAATTTGGAAGGACCTGAGCATTGAGCCTGTTTCATTTCATCCGTGTGATGGAAACTGTGCATGGAACAACGGTACAGAGGACATGGTAGTGCAGAGGATTCAGGAAACCTGTCTTTTGTGTCTCTAGGAAAGTAATACAACATTCTCCAGTTTAATTTATTCAACAATAAAAAGCTATTGGACACCTGCTTTGAGCAGACCATCACCTCTGGCTTATGCAGAAATCATGTTAAAAACCTCTCACTGGCTAACTGTTAAGTGTGAAACTTTCAGAACTTCACAAACTGTCAAACTGAAGATAAAGTGGTCCTTCATTATGTTTTACTGCTATATTTTTATTAAGTGTTAAAATTTTTAGTGTATTATTTATAAAAATTGTAGCTACTTAATCCATTTATTCAATAAATACCACTATATATTGATCAGCTGCTAGGTCTCAGGCTTAGTAGCAGGAAGATGTAAGTGTGCGCCAGACAGCTAAACCTTAACAACAGGGTGTTATAAGTACCCAGGCATGGAGAAAAAGGTTCCTCATGCAAACTTGGAGAGCTAAAGAAAGCTTCCCAGAGGAAGTGACCTCTAAATTGAGACCTAACTCTCGTCTATTAGCTAGATCAAGACAGACAGGAAAAGGCAGAGTAGAAGACAAGGATTCTTAGGGGGAGAGGGGGTAACTTCACTTCTTGTTAAAGGCCAAGGAAGGCAAAAGAAAGCTCTGCTGATGCTTTCAAGTTGTGAAGAGGACTGCGATTTGATTGCTACAGTGTAAGGTGGTAAGCTGAGATGATCCTGTAAAAAATGAACAGAGAACGGAACCTGAAGGGCTTCGTATGGCGCCAAAGGCTTTGCGTTCACACCTTTAATATAATAGTACTAACACATGGTGAGTTTATCATTTGCTTGATTAATTAATCCTTATAAATCTTAGAAGACAGATGAGGTTTTATAGCAATTTATTATTTTCCATCTTTAATTTCCTGAAAAAATTTTTCTTTCTTTTTTCTTTTGTTATTTTCCTTTTCTTCCTTCCATCCTTCCTTCCTTTTCTCCTTCCTTCCTTCTTTTCTTTCTCCCTTTCCTTTCCCTTTCTGTTCCCTTCCCCCTTAACAGAGGTGAGATAGGGAATCATAGGAGTGATGACTGAAGAAAGGGAGACACTTTGAGCAAGCTTAGAAATTCTCTGACTAACCAGTTTGGCATTTTAAAAGATCTAGAAATTAGCAGTTTCCTTCAGGGTGGAGTACTGAATACAAGCTGAAGCAGGCTTTACCCTTTAGGGTGGGGGTGAGGCTAGAAGCCTAATCCGAACACAAGGTTCTTATATGGTAGTTTTAAAATCACTCCTTGGATAGTAAAATCAAAGTACATAAACAATTGCTGGTTCAGTTGACCTGTTTGATATTCTTGCCTCAACCTAAAAAACACTTTATCCATGATAGAGGTCAGAGGAATGATCTACGAAGTTAACTTTCCTAAAGAGAATTTCTTGTTGGTAACTAGACCACAAAATTACTCCTGTTGTTTAATTTGTTTAAGTATATCGTTAATGAGATTAAAAGTTTCCAAAAGGTGAGACTGAAGGCAAAGATCATTATCACTCAACACCTACAGCAAGAAAAAAATGAAATGGTAACTTATGAAATTAATAGTATCATGGTTTTTTGGTCAGCAAAAAAGGTAGCAATGTATTGAGTCTTGGTGAATAAGACAGATAAGAGAGAAACCTTGGATCACATTCCACCATGGCCATCCCACAGATAAAGAAAACATGGAGAGGATGCCATGTGTGAATTACTGGGAAACTTTGTTCCCAGCTACAGTACAGTCTCTTGCTGAGCTGAGTTAAGCTGAAATGAACTAAACTAATATGGGCCAAGGGTAACCTCCCTTGCTCTTTGTGTTGTGAAATAAATTGGCTGACTGAGGATGTAGAGCACTTACTTGCCTTGTATGTTCAAGGCCCTGGGTACCTAGCACCAAAAATAGAGGGAAAAGAAAGACAAACTGGACTTTACTTGACCTCTCACTCCTCTAATGGTGACAAAAAGAGCAAAACAAAGAATACAGTCATCAACTCCACTTCCCCATTTCCTAACTAACCCTGTATTCATCTGTAATCCAGTTTCTCTGTCTCCTCCACCATAAAAGCTGGTTTTTCCAAGATCATTCGTATCTTCCAGGTTGCCAAATCCAAAGGATATTTTTCAGTTTTCATCTAACTTAATGTTTCAGCAACATTAGATCTTTCAACACAGTTGACCACTCCCTACTTTTTGAAATACTTCCTTCTCTTGACTTCTGTATTTGCAGAGGCAGTCCTGTTTTACTCAACTGGTTTTCTTTCCACCTCACTGACCATTACTTTTCAGTCTCCTTTCCTGGCTCCTCCTCCTCTGCTCAACCTCTGAATGTCGATGTGTCCCAGGGCTCAGTTTAGAACTCTTTCTATTTTCTATCTGTACTTCTTTGCAGGCATTCTCATTCCATCTCATGGCTTCATGCTCCAATTATAGATGATGTCACTTTTATTTTTAGCCCCAATTCTGATTTTCCTCTGTTCTCCCTTTCCATGTATTCACCTGCATAATTGATATGTCTATTTAGGTAGCAAATAAGTGCATTCAGCTTAACTTGCCTATATTAGTTAGAGTTGACTGGAGGAAAAGAATGAATGTGTATATCGGATTTATGAACTAAGCATGCAGAATCAGAAGAGGAAGAGTCCCATTGGGTGTCTGCAGAAGCAGAAGCATCTCAAATATCTATCTTCATCCTGGAGAGCCAGAGGATCCAGGAGCAGACGGAAGTCAAAGGCCTGGGAGTTCAGGACAGAGTCACTGGTATGAGTCTATGTCAGGAAGCTAAAGAATCTGCACTGGAAGCCTAGAGCAACTAGAAACCACTATCCAAAGGCAAGGACAAAGACCAGAGCTCCTTCAAAGAAAAGACTTCCTTCTTTCTCTTTTTATTCCATCTAGGCTACAAGCCCATTGGTTGGTGCCACCATATCCCTGGCAGGGCTTCTCTCCTCGGTTTGCTCTCTCTATATCAATCATCCACAGATACATCCAGATCTTTAGTAATTTGCTAGGCAGTTCTTACTCAAAACAAGTTGACTTATCACATTCATGATCACAATATTTTGTATATGTGTCCCTTATAATCTGTTTCTCTATACCAATAAAAAGCACTAATATTCACACAGCTTAAGTCAAAGATCTCAAATAGGTCTTCTTTTTCCCTCAAATGTCATATCCATCAACAAGGTCAATTAGCTTTACCTCCATAATGTCTCTATCCAATTCTAGTTTTCTCAGATTCCACCTCAGTGCTAGTCATCCTGGACTTTTGTACCAATATCTTAACTGAATCCACTGCTTCCATTGCTGCCCTTCCTATTCAATTCACATTCAGTGTGGCAAACCAAGCCACGATTTTTAAAAAATAATATCAGACGTGTCAGTTTTCTGCTTAACACTTATTAATGAATTCAAATACCATTCTAAATTTATTTGGAACTCTTGTAGACATTCAAATTGTCAAGGTCTCCTATGATTTAGTCTCTACCTACTTCTGTGACCTCCCAGCATGCACTCTCCTTTCCATATACTCCAGCTAGATTGTCCATTGTGTTCTCCAGATGTCCCTAGGAAAGCTTATCCCCTGGCCTCGGATGGTCCTTTTCATTCTATTATCTCCCTAAGATGCTGTCCCAACTACTTCAACTAAAGTAGTTCCGTACCTATTTTCAATCATTCCCCCCTTGTTTTACCCTCTTCATAGCATATATGACTACCTAATATTACTTTGACTTTTGTGGGCTTTCTTTTGGGGGGTTGTTTTCACTTGTGAATTGGTTTACTCTGCCTTTGCTGTAGAACGTCAGTATCACATCATCAAAGACCTTGTCTTATTCATTGTTTCCAGGTCCCAACACTTGCCTGCCTGGCATGTAGAGACTCAGTAAATTATTGTTGAATAATTACTTTGTCCTGCTGTTGCAAAGCTAACATTTATATAACATCTGCTATAGGCCAGAGATTATTATAAAAGCTTTTCACATATTCCTTTATTTAACCCCTAAAGTAACTGTGGAGCTAGGTATTATTACTTCTACATTTTAAAGATGAGAAAAATACAGTACTGAGAAGTCATATGCCCAATAAATAGCAGAGCTGAGATTTCCTACCAGGAGTCTATATGCAAACTTCTGCTCTTAAATATATTACACTGCTTAGTACAGACTGGCCACCTCAGGTCTTTCATTTCAGGGAAGAATCTCAGGCCCATAAACTCTAGCACCCACAAGGGAGAGCAAATCCTAGGAGAAGCAGGAGGAGATTCAGACCATATTACAGAAAGTGCAAGCAATCGTGGGCTTATTCCAGCTTTTCCTTGTCTTAATGGAATCCTCCAATCCCTCTCAGTATGTTTTAATAGAACATCCTGCACATGTGGGAGTGTATTTGTGTGTCTGTCTGCACCACAGCACACTCCCAGTGAGGAGAGGAAGTGGATGAACAAGGAACAACATCTCTGGTTTTTTGTGCAGTCATAACAACTGTCACTGGGAGGGGAAGAGGTTAGCACAACACAGAAGGAGCCCCTTCTTCCTGATGACCTGTGAGAGGCCACCACATACATGTACATTTGACCTAGGAATATCTCCTCAAAGTGGATAAAATATGAGATGGAATATCTTAGTTCATCCTAGTTGCTATAATAAAATACCATAGAGTTTATGGGTTATAAATAAAAAAATTATTTCTCGAAGTTCTGGAGGCTGGAAAGTCCCAGATCAAGTCCCCAGAAGGCTTATGATCTGATGACAGCTCACTTTCTGCTAGTCAATGCCTTCTCACTGTGTACTCATATGTGCTCCCTTGGCCTCTTTTATGACATTAACCCCATTCGTGAGGGCTACTCCTCACTTCCTAAGACCTCAACATTTGATGTAAACATGTGAGTTTTGACCATAGCACAATGAGTCAACCCCTGAAAGTTCCCACATGATCTTATTTTGTCTTTCTGATTACAGTATTCAGAGCAGAACTTCATCCTTCCCAGGATGCCTGACCCTTGTCAACAGGATTACACTTTCTTCTCTGAGATCTCCCTGCTCCTCCTAATCACAGTGACCCCTGAATCTGGACCCCAGACACTCCTGCTTTTCTAATCCCCCAGTGACAAGTGGTGAGATCCAGGTGAAGGATCTTCCCTTTCCCTCCTACCCCTGTCCTGATCTCTACAACCTCTAGCCACCAGCTGTCTGGATCCTTTCCTCTTTCAGCTTATTGTCATGTTTAAAATTAACAGTGTGTTCTTTGCAACGTTTCTGTGCATTTGTAACACCCCGTATCACTCTGCTGGCCAACCAGACGTTTGGCTGTTTCTGGAGCAACCTGACAAGCAACGCCTTTCAGGTACAGGTCTATGTAGGAGAGTGAGTGGATTCTATCTGGAATTTTTCAATCTAATTTAGTCTAGTCTTTTCCCAAGAAGAAGTAATTTGCTATGTGACAGGTCCACCTAATCTTTTCCATGGCAAACTTCACCGGTCTGGAAACCTGCAGTCTTTAGCCACAGCCTAGGCCTGAGTAGTCAACAAATTCTTCTGTCAAACCACACAGCCCACCAGGCCGGTCTTTTTGCTTACCTCTTAGACTACCTTCCCACAAAATACCAGACAGCAGAACTCTGTAACTGCAGTCTTCATGGGCCTCACAGCAGAGAATTGAGAGAGACTTCTGATTCCACAGTCAAATACTTTCCTAGCTCCTGTCTGGCTCCTGGACTGCCTCTCAGAGGCTGACAAAAATAGGAAAAACACTTGGCAAAGGTAAGCTTCTGAGTTCGATCCCCAGTACCAGGAAAAAAATTGCAAATAAAGGAAAACAGTAATAAGTATTTATGAAAAGAAGTGTGACTTGAGACAACCAACACAGAACAGTTTCACGCACAGCAACTCCTTATTTGAGCATGACCATGTTACAAATACCTGAGGTAACAGATTGATAAAGAGAAAAGAACCAGGCATGTGCTACCCCCACTTCCAAGCCTTGACTTTATGACAGCATATCATGGTAGAAGCAACGGCTGGCCTAGTGGCTGGGTAGGAAAAAGGAGAGGAAGAAGAGGTATCTGGGGTCCCATACTTCCCATCAAAAAGACACCCCCACTGACCTCTGGTTCCCACTAGGACCTACAGGCCTAAAGGTACCGCAGCTTCTTAGTAATTCCTTTCTGAGGAACAAGGCTCAAACACATGAGCCTTTACATTTAGAAACTGGTTGAATTTTGCCACTGTTTCATTAGGGTTGTTATTATTTCTTTATTCAGTGTTCTTCTGACATGATCTTTACTTTATTACAGATAGCAACATGGGTAAAATGGTGAGCAAGAGCACGAAGTGTGGAGAAAACAATCCAAAAGCCAGAGAACAGTGTCGTCTAATTTTGCCTGTGGGAATAGCATTATCTCCCGTCTCTAGGCATAAATGTATATTTCTGGGGAAGTCTCTTCTTTCAAGGACATACCATTACTTACAAAATTGAGTTCATTCTCACTCAGGTGGTACCCACGACTGTCATAATTCAACTTCATCTTTGCTCCTTTCTCAGATTACTATTCATGTAGTCTGTTTCCCACATGGAAACAAATTCATCGAAGAGATGCTGGACAGAGCACATTGGGTTGATCTGGCTTTGGTCATAGGGACAGTATTTGGAGACTGCTTTGTTTAGTTCTCCTGTTTTCTACACAGCCACATTTTTTTCCTCCTAGTGGTAGTTTTTGTTTTTGTTTGCTGCTTGTTTTGCTGGAGTGCTCACTGATGACTGTAATCCCAGGACTCAAGAAGGCTGAGGCAGAAGAATCACAAGTTCGGGACCAACCTGAGCCACTTACTGACTTAGCAAGATCTTGTAGCAAAAAATAAAATTTTACAGGTTAGGAAGAGGGGCTGGGCATGTACCTCAGAGCAAAAGCCCTGAGTTCAATGTCCAGTATGCATACAAACAAGCAAACAAGTCTAGCGTATGTATGTGACTTTCTGTTTAAAGTAGGAAATTTTCTTTAAACATATCATTTATTTTACTCAATTGGAAATACTTAAAATTCTTTGTATTTTCCATGGATACCTACTAATTTTACAAGTTTATGGGATATAGTGTGGTGTTTTACTTCATGTATGGGCTTAGTAATAAATCAGATTAATTAGGGTATCCATCACCTCAAACATTTCTTTGTGGGCCTGTTGTCTTTTTGTCCTGTCTCTCCTGAGTGTTAGTTAGATTCATATATCTAGAATTTGAAATTCATATCTAGTTTTGAAGTTTTCGGATGCTCTTAAAGATTTCTCATCTTCATAAATTGTAGCATGTAAATACAATATTTTCCAACATAATTTCAACTTTAATTGAAGTATTTATAATTTTCTTTGACAGATGCTCTGTAAAGATCATAAAACCATTCCTTATTTGTACATGAGTATAAGTGGCTTTATAATTTGTTGGAAGAAACGTAGAGGCAATCTGTCTTAACTCTGTTTTGCTGTTTTCTATTTTCAACTTGATTTCTAAGCCTCAACTGACTTCGGTACATCAATTCAACAGAAATAACTGAAACAATAAGTGTAGCTCACCAACAGATACATGAATATATTAGGAGCTCAAATTTTTAAGATTTTTCAAAATGACTTTGAAGGATTTTTTTCAACAAATATAATAATATTATACTTGATAATTTTCCACTACCAATATGCTGTTCCAAAACATAATGACTGAATCTGGTGTTGGATTTTTATACTACAATTCTTTGAGAGGAACATTATAAGGATCATTTTAATAGAAACACTCAGAAAGCATTTAATAAAATTCAATTTCTATTCTAATAAAAACTGCATAAAGTGGGAAATGAGGGGTGCTTTCTCAGCTTGAAAATAGAAACAGTTATAACCAATATCATTCACTCCTAACATTTATCCTGTAAAGCTGGGAAAGATATATAATCCTTATTGTTGCTATAGGTTTTCTTTAAAAAAAAAAAAAAGAATCAGTAACAATACCAGTGTAATTTTAAAACTTGATATTCATAAGAGTAACAAAAATAAAACAAAATACCTACATATAAATGTATAAGGCCAACATACAGCAAACTATAAAATTTGGATATTCAAGAAGTTATGTTTTCCCAGGGAAGAATAAGTGAACATTTACTTCCAAAGTTTTTCTAGCTTCACTTAGATGCATTTAAATAAAAATCTTATATGCTCAAGGTACATAATGTGATAATTTGATATGCATGGTGAAATTACTGCCACAATTATATAATACACTCATTGCCAAACAGTTACCATTTTGTGTATATATAGGAGCGAGAATATTTAAAATCTACTGTCTAAGCAAATTTCAAATAAGTAATAGTCACCATGCTGTTCAGTAGATTCCTTGAATTTAAAACACAAAAGTTTGTCCCTTCAACTAACATTTTCCCATTTTCTCACTTTCTCATGCAGTGGATACCTCCTCTATACTTTCTGCTTCTATCAGCTTGAGTGTCTTAGATATAGTATTTGTCTTTGTCTGACTTTTTTCACCCATAATAATGTCCTCAAAGTTCATCAGTGTTGTTACAAATGTCAGGATTTCCTGATGAATAAATAGTATTCCATTCCAAAATATATCACATTTATTTTATCTGTTTGTTCATCTGTGGATGAACAAACATATGTTGTGGAAGTAGAAGTTGCTCTTCTCATAATCACAAGTAACAAAGATGTGTTTCCATATCTTGGCTACTGAGAATAATGCTGCAATGAACATGTCAAAATATTGGTGCAACTTCCTGGTACTGATCAAGTTACCCACAAGTTGGGTTACTAGTTCACATGGTAGTTCTATTTTTTAATTTTTTGAGGAAACGCCAACACACTGTTTTTCATAATGGCTGTACCAATTTACAGTCTCACTCACAGGGTATACGTGTTCCCTTTTCTGTATGTTCTTGACAGCACTTGATCTCTCTTAGCTCTGAGAATGCTTATTCTAAAAAGAATGAAGCGATATTTGATTGTGGTTGATTTGCATTTCCCTGATGATTGGTGAGGTCAGACCTCTTTTCATATAAGTGAACTTTTAAAATCATACATCATACCACAGACCAAAATAAGTTCTGATAAATTTAATAATTTGCATGAATACAATAAATTATGCAATTGCTTCTGAGCAAGAAAATAGTGTTATAGTTGAAAAAGTAATGCCTTCATACCCATGGAATTCACCACTGATCCTACCAACTCATCATCATCCAGAAGTTCCTGAGTGAATGTTTAAATGGTAGGGTGTTTGGTTGCTGTTCTGTGGGATGGAGTATACTCTGCACTAGTGGCCAAAATGATCAATATCTGGTAGTATTTCTCCCACAGCCAAAACACTAGGTGCAGGAATTAAATGTGGAAGTAGAAGTCGCTCCTCTCACTATCACAAGTAAGAAACCACTCATCAGTATTTGCTTCCCAACCTTGCACTCACAGACTTTCATAGCTTAAAGTCTGAGCTCTATGGTGCTTTCTGTGAAACCTACAATGTCTCTCCTGTTGACCTGAGAGTTGAGACATGTCTAGCCATTTTGAGCTCCACTGAATTAACATGTGAAGAAGAAATAAACATTATATGAGTTCCTTCTTCTATCTTCAGCCTGCTAAGATATTAGCAGGTACCTTTTAAATTTTTGTTAAATATTGAGAAAAATGGTTTATAATTTAAACCAATAAAACCCTACAGACCTAAACAAACAGATCAAATTCAATCTGTGCAATGTTGCCACGGAAAAAGAGAAGATAATTACAGAAAGCATACTTATAGTACCTATAATTATTGAGAACAACTAGTCTTTGGTTAAGAAAAATCAACAAATCTTTGTTGAATATCTGAAGAACTATTCTGAATATCCACTTGTCATATTCTTGAAATATAAAGATGTGATTTTTAATAAAAACATGAACAAGAGAGACCTATTATTCAAGATTCAAAAACTTAAACATTTTAAACTCCTAGAAGAGAAAAAAACATAAGCAAGCCTTATATAAAATTATTATAGGTTCCCTAAAAGTACTTGATTCTCACCATAATCCATGATGCCATTCCACTTTTTTAAAATATTACTCATTTTCTTTTATTACTGTTATTTTTTGCATTTATGGCAGAAGACTTTTTTTTTTAAACATAGAACTTGAAACAAATATTTCAACACAACCTGCATCTATAAAAAAAGAAAGAAAAACAACCAGACAAACCAAACACTAAGGATTGTGGCTGTAAAAAGTAGACAATACATTTAAATGATTTAGATGACTATCATATAGGGACCAGGGATTTAACTCAGTGGTTCTAATGCCTGCCTCACAAGTGCTAGGTTCTGGGTTCGATCCGTGGTACAAAAAAAAAAAAAAAAAAAAAAAAAAAAAAAAAAAAAAAAAAAAAAAAAAAAAAAAAAAAAAAAAAAAAAAAAAAAGGAAGAAAGAAAAGATGACTATCATAGGACTGTGTATCTTAGATAAAGTATTATTGCTATGAAATCTAAGACACACAAAAAAGATAAACATATACAAATTGTTTCTGAACAAAAACAATTTATACTCAAAGATAAAACCTTAATTTAGTCTATATTAAATTTAGTACATAAGGGAGCTCAATAAATGTTCATTTCCTCCTTATCTTTTCCAAGAAAATTTGAAAAGTACAGAGTAACAAAGGAAAGGTGGAAATGCTAGACTTTATAGAAAAAATAAAGACAGGTATATATTAGAATATAAAAGCAATTTTATTGTCAAACTGAAGAAAGAATTGGTATCTATCAGCTTCATCAAAATTGGACCAACAGGCCAGGGATTTAGATCAGTGGTTCCGGCGCCTGCTTTGTAAGCACAAAGTCCTGGGTTTGATTCACAGTAACCACATTACCAGAGTGCTGGGTGTGGTGGCTCGTACCTGTAATCCTAGGCAGAGACGAGGGGATTGCTGAGTTTGAGGCTGTGTTCAGGACCAGACCGAACTACAACAAAAGACCCTGTCTCAAAAAAAAAAAAAGCAAACCAAAACCAAAACCAAAATCAAAAACAAAAACAAAAAACCCCCAACTGGACCAACAGAATAACGGCCAAAAGAAACAAAAACCAAACTAAAAAATCCAAAGATAAATCTATAACAGTTAATATTAAGAAATGATTTAACACAATTAAGTTCACTTTATACACTAATTTTTATTTTTATTTATTTATTTATTTTTTTTATTTATTTTTTTTTTTTTAGGGTTTTTGAGACAGGGTCTCGCTTTGTAGTTCAGGCTGGCCCTGAGCTCAGCCTCAAACTCATCACAGCAATCCTCCTGCCTCTGCCTCCCAAGTACTGGGATTACAGGCGTGAGCCACCACGCCCGGCACTGTGGTATGTGGTACTGGTTGCTGCTGGGCGTGAGTCTCTACACCCAGTATGGTATGTGGTCACCGGGGATCGAACCCAGGTCCTTGTGCTTGCAAGACAGGCGCCGGAACCACTGAGCTAAATCCCCAGCCTCATATACACTAATTTTTAAACCAAAGTGACAATTCTGAGTATAAAACTGACATAATATGAACTATGTCATATTGGTCTCCATCCAGGTAGAAATTTCAGTCTCTTGGTAGGAAAGTGCAGCTTGGCTCTCCCAAAGTTTCCGTGGCTCTCTTAAAGGTACATCTTTCTTTGTTTGTAGGCTCCAGGGCCTGAGTTTTTGCACCGATGGCCATGCTCTTGTCTTTCCATGGTACAGATCTTGAAGTTCGTGACATTATGATAAGCTCCCATACTTAACTGAATGACTCCTGATTATGATCAGCAGGAGCATGCTGCAGTGAAGTTACCGAAAGCAGACGTGTTCCAGAGCTTACCGGCCTCCTTCTGGTTCTCACGCAGCATTTTTCTCCTCAGGAAACAAACACTCTGTCTTGGTTGAGATTGATCATATATTTTAGCCACCACACTGTACCATAACTAGGACCCTCTTTTTATTCTCAAATCCTCTGTCGTTGTAAATGAGATTTTTTTGTCTTGATCTCTCTGGTAAAGGGTCTGTATTCGTGTAGTAATTTATCATCACTCTTGCAACTCCTACCCTTAAAATTCACCCATACATCAGGTGTCCAGTATATCTCTATCCCCCAGATGTCCTTTTCCAAGATGTCCTTTCTCCCCCAGGTGGTTCCTGGCACACATACAAATCAATGATGTAAGTAGGGAGAGATAGGGACAATGAGTACTACCTCACTTCATCTTCTTGAAGAGTTCAAGGGTTGACGCTGTCCTAGCTGCAGTGGACTGTGTGTTAGTAAGAGTCTAAGAGGAAACAGAAGCTACTTAGGTACTTCGACCGGAATAACAATTCAAAGATGAAATGATCATGAGACTGCGTTGAATTCTGAAGTCCCAGAACATCACTGACAATAGAAGTCATTCTCAGTAGAGATAACAGTGCCTTCTAAATGCCAAATCCACCAGACAGTTCACACACCCAGTTTCTTTCCAGTATTTAAAAGCAAGAGGATTTCTGCTTCTTCATGAAGCTACTTCCTTGCCTGACTTCTCTGGCGTCACTTTGCTTTCCTACCTGTCCAGTCACACCTTCTTAGTTCTGCTACATCCTCCTAACTTATCAATTAAGAAATATTTTACAAATAAATGAAATCAGCATTGATGATCAGAAAGACATAATTAAACATAAGCCCACTTGTTCATTATTTTTCTTAGATCTTTCGCCAAGGCATTTTTAGACCATGAAGTTTTAAGCACTGTGTCCTAGACAGTTCATTCCATATTGTTGCTTTTTTTCTCTCTTTTTTGAAGAGTTGGCAAATTTACTGAGAGAAAGATAGCTTCTATCTAAGAGAGACAGAGGGGGCCCGGAAAGTGGGTTTGCCCATGCTGTTCATCTTTTGCTGAAGAGTAAACCAAAACCGGGAAGTGAAGTCACATAGTGAAAGCCACCCAGTGAGCAAAGGCAAAGATCCCCTGGCACTAAGAGCCCCAAGTCTTGCTGGTAGAAACAATAGTACCCCTGAATGAACAAATAAAAATTCCCAAGGAAGTGACAAAAGGCCAGAAGGCACTGTCTCTCGTAATTTCCTTGTTTCTACTTTAATTTGCTTGTTTGCTCTGTAAAAACAGAACATGCCATATCCAACTTGCATATTTCTATCTTGGTCATTTCTCTCATCTTCCTTTAATAATATGTTTAAAATTTGAGAAATAGTTTTTATTTAAGTGGACTTAACTAAATGAGTTTATAATATAACAATTTTTTCCTTAGAACTACATTTTATTGTATTATATTAATAGAAATTCATTTTAATTGTTTGTAGTAGGACAAACTTAATTATCCAAAGTGATTATTTATTTATAGCAAGTATTGTATGCTATAAATATGCCACCTATATATTATTGTATAATTAATGTATACATATATATGTTATATATACAGTTGATGCTTTGTAACTATGAGTTCCACATTAGTGAATTTAACCAAGTACAGATTGAAAATATTTGAGAAAAAATTCCATCTGAACTGAACATGTATAGTCTTTTTGTCATTATTCCATAAATAATACAGTGGCAACCATTTTGATAGCATTTATATGGCAAGAAATATAAGTAATCTAGAGATGATTTAAAGTACACAAGAGGAGATGTGTAGGTTGTATGTAAATACTATGCATTTTATACAAGAGAATTGAGCACCCACAGATTTCAGTATCCACAGGGAGTCCCAGGCCCAATCCCCACAGATTCTGAAGGATGGTTTTGCTGTAAATATCCAATCCATTTTGTACTTGTGAGCTTGATTACCTATGTATGAGCTGTTTAAATATTTTACTGCTTTTTAAATTGATATTGATATTTAGTTATTTGGACTATGAAGACAACAGACAATAAAAATAAGGTACGAGAGCCCCGTACGATAGTGTGAAAGCAGCCCTTTCGAGGTTAGAGATGACCCACTTGCTTCTCCACTCTTTACCTCTTGGCTCTTTTCTCCTTCAACCCCCCAGGTACCTCCTCCCTGTGCCTTACCTTGCCAGCCTGCTCCACCTTTGACCCTTCACGTGGACTGAGCCTCCACCTGGAATACTGTTCACTCGGGAACCCTTGTGACTCAAACCTTCTCCACTTCAACACCTTTGCTCAGATGTTGTATGGTCGCCGCACTCCAGGTCTCCCGAGGACCCTACTCTCCACTGCTGTTCTCCACAGTACAGCTTAACTCCGAATTTCCACACAGCATTTATGCTTGTGTAAATTTTGTGTTTGGACTTTAAGCTGAATCGGGGGTTTGCTTCTACTCTTGAGAAGGGGTGAAAAGCCATTGATACCTGCTTACTCAGCTTACTAAAACCATGTGTCAGCAAGCTGGGGGTGGCAGCACACACATGAGACTGAGACAGGGTGCTCTCTTGATCCCAGGAGTTAAGTGCCAGCTAGGCAACACAGAAATCCTGTCAAGATTGAAATTTTAAAAAGAAAGGAAAAGAACATTTTTTCCTGATTTAATTGACAATAATAATATTTATTCATAAGGAAATAATTATAAACCTATACTAACTGACATATGTATAAAGCTATAATTATATGTAATAACAATTCAAAGTGTTGAAGGATATATATGTATGTGCAACATCTTTTAATACTTTATTTGGCGGGGAGACAGGGTCTCACTTTGCATTTAAGGCTGGCCCTGAACTCATCCTCAACCTCACAGCAATCCTCCTGCCTCTATCTCCGAGGGCAAGGATTACAGGCATGAGCCACCATGCCCAGCACTGTGGTATGTGGTACTGATTGCTGCTGGGTGTGAGTCACTATGCCTGGCATTGTTGTATATGGTTACCGTGAATCATATTTGAGACCTTGCACTTGCAAGGCAGGCACCGAAACCACTGAGTTAAATCCCCAGTCCCCTTTTAGTATTTTTAAAAGTTGGCAATGATCCAAATTAGATTGGGGTTCATGAGTTTTACTAGTAATCCTCAGGGCAGCTGTTAAGAAAAGAATTTTTTAAATATAGTAAAAGAGTTCTTTGGAAAAAGAAAAAAGCTGTCCATAAGGAGGAGGAGTATCAAAGCCCAGAGCTCCAGTCTTCCAAAGCGGGGAGGCCTTCTGCATTTTCAGAGCAAAGACGTGTGTGTGACGCGCCAGGGTTCTGACCGTGCAAGCCAGACGACTTCCTCAGGAACGGTCAGTCATCACCCCCACCCACCAGGACGGCCAGGGCCCAAACTGCAACCCCAAACCCGCTTATGCACCCCAAGGGCCAACACGACAGTGAAACCTGAACATGGAGGTTTTAGTTTAGAAAAACTAACTCATACATTATCATCTTTTGTCTTAAAAGAAAATCAAATAACACACATGTGGCAGGTTCACCATCACCCACCAATGGACCTACCCTCTGGAAGAAGCTCAGTGCCGTCTCTGAGGAAGCGTCTGTTCGTGTCTCTCCCTCAGAGGCTCAAGGCACTTGGGAGGGAGGAGGCACTGGGGAATCATTCGTCTTGGTCTCCTCACCAAACTGAGTCCATTTAAAAGTAAACGTGTACCTGACCTGCCTCCTTTGTAGAAGATGCTATAATCAGAAATACTAGGAAAGGAGGAAGACAAAAAACCCCTGATCTGATAATTCCAAAACTGTTAATCCCAAGACATATGACCAAATTTAGCACTATTGTCTGAAAAGTATACTAGGGAATATCCATGATATTCAATCCAAGGTACTAAAATATTTGGGAAAATATAACATAGCTCCACTTTACACTGAAATAAAGTCTGAAGCACTACAATCTGAAAGAGAAACTATGAAATGTAATAAAATATAATTATTGACTTATTAAAGTGCAGTAAGTTGCTTTTAGGGTGCCATCAAAGGCAGAAATAGACTTCATATACTTTATTCCATACAAAATAAACTTCTATACAGGAAAAAGGCATATAAACTTTAAAGCAAGTCCAAAAACAACTCCAAAGGTCCAATTTCCTTCATATATAAAAATCTTTCATAAATCAGTTAAAAACACAAATGTTTAATTTTGAAAAGCCTGAAGAAATGAGTGAGCATTTGTGCAAGAAAGAACCCAAAGAAACTAAGAGGAATCTCAGCCTTCACAAATGCCTAATGTTTATAAATATTAATTGAAATTGAACCTCGTACAGTTTAAGGGGAGTATAAATTATCACACATTTTTAAGGAGAGTATGATGATAGGTAGCAAAATGTAAAATGTCTAAATTCTGTGAGACAGCAGTTCTCTGTCTAGCAAAGTACAATGTGAGTATCCCACAAAGATAAACAAACACGTGCCGACTCATTGTGACTGCTTTGCAGGGTTAAATAAAAGTAGTATATGGCGACAATGACATTATACAGGTTTGAAAATGCATGAGGATACATAGGTATACCGACTTGGAAAATATCCAGAATACTTTATTGGATGGAAATGCAAACGAAAGAACAGTATGCCTAAACAGATTACATTTTGGGGGACAAATCTAAAAGTACAGTGAGGAAAACTTTTGAAGCATTTGTTGAGTGTCCCCCGCGCCATGATCATCTCCACTTCACCACCCCTTCACATACCTGTCCTACCTACTGCCCGAACCCCCCCCAACCCGGACAGCCAGGTCCCAGGGGAGTCGGGCCACACCTGAGCAGAGAACAAAAGAATCAATTCTCAGCTTTTTAATCGAAAAATGGACTTTAAAACTCTTGGCAGAGACGGTAGAATAAACAATAGCTTGGAAAAGAATGAATGTTGATCTGAGAGCCAGTTTCCTGCCTTAAGCAGATAAAAGTACTCCAGGAGCTAAGGGGGAGGCAGTGTGGGGCTGGGACCTGTCCCCCTGGGGCTGAGCCTCGGAGGACGGGAGCTAGCTGTGACCGGCTTGCTGTCTGGGTCCCTTTACAAAGTACCCTCTGCTGTCACGGCCCGAGTGGAGAGCGGAGACAGGGGTGAGGAGTGCCAGGCGCACCGGCTGCGGGCGACTTCGCTGGGGTCCCGGAAGCAGCCTGGAATGTCGCGTACACGGTCGCACCCGGCTGGGACCGCGGAGTCAGGCAGAGGCAGCGCTCTCCGCACACGCCGCTTCGGCCTCCAGGTCTGTCGCAAACGCCAGTGTGGAGGGGCTGCGGGCCGGCGCTCGGAGTGGTGGGGACTAGGTAGGCCACGGTAAACGTTCGGATCTTGCCCCTGGCTGGCCACCTTCTCCACGCCGCCGCCGTGCCCGCCCGCCGCCCCCGGAGTCTGAAACCATGGCGGCGTCCACGACCCAGAGCCCACGAGCAAAGAGGAAGCTCCGGAGCGACCGAGGACTCCAAGATGGCCAGTTCCCTTGGCAATGAGAAACGCTGCATTTTCTCCCTCTTGACGGGACTGGTGCTCAGGATAGAAATTAAGATGTTACTTTTAAAAAGTTACATTTCTATACTCTTGAAGGTGGTGTCTTTAAAATCATTATGCCTGCTGTGCACAGACATTGACTTGTTTATCAAAACAAATTTTGGAAGGTTCTTCAGAATTTTAACAGGGCGGGACTTTTCATTTGTGTACTACCTGAATTTTTCAGCACAAGTAATTTTATGAGCATTATTGAAGACCTTGTCCTTAAAGAGCTCAGAGGATGGGAAGAGCCTAGATAAAGATGTATTTGCAGCGGAATGTGGCACATGCTCCAGTTAAATGTTCAGGGGAGCACAAATGGAGCACAACAAATTCCCAGAAAGGTGACCACGTGAGGGTCCAGGCCAGCCTTCGGGAGCCCGAGACACTGAGTGAGAAACTCCCATGTAGGATCATCTCGGCTGCTCCCTGAGGGCCAATCCTGTGAGGAAAGGGAACTCTGAACATAAACGATCATTTTTCAGGAATAAGCCAGAAAGCTAAAAATTAAATTTTTGACCTAGATTCAAGAAGAAAAGAAAAAGACATTAAACAATTCAGTTGTTCAGTTCATTTCTACCTTTGAATTAATCCGTGCTAAGGCCGGTCTGACTTTTAAAAACCTATAATTGGAACCAGCTTCTCAAGTGAGTAGCAAAAAAATTGACCAGTATGCTTGAAATGTTTTTAATGTGTGAGTTCCCCAGGGTGGTACGTGGCAGGTGGCGAAGGACATCTACGTCTTCAACTGCTGTTTTGCACTCACACTATTTAAACTGTACCTCTTTCTGGAGACACATGGAGAAAGAAGATTAGGGCATGGTCAGCCACTGGGCCAGTCGGAAAACCTGAGCAAAAAAAACCAGACCTCAGCTGGGACCAATCAGAAAGGGCTCTCCCCAGTTCTCTCAGAAATCAAGCAGGTTTTTGACAAGATCAGCCTAAAGCATGAGTATGCAAAGCCTTAAGCTCTGGAAACTGCAGTCTTTCCTCAGGGGTCCACTCCCACTCCTACTCTGAAGTGCGGGTGCACTTTCTTTTCCTACCTTTATTGGCCCTCATTGCTCTGCAGAGCAAACTTCCTTTCCTACTTTTGATAAATGTAAAACCTCACTACAGTTGTATGTTTTGACCAAGTCTTTGTGCAGGACAATAGGACCCTGGAAAGTGTCTGTAGGAGGAATCCACACCACCCTTAAACCCTACAACAAAATGAAGGACCACTGCAAGACTATGTTTTTATTCTTATTCCTATTGTTATTGTTAACAATATTCTTACCATTGGGGAACCTGGGAGAGGATGAAAAAATTTTAAATGTTTGTTGGTTTGCATAGATGTCCTTTTTTTTTTTTTGGAGACAAGTTTTCACTTTGCAGTTCAGGCTGGCCCTGAACTCACTTTGTAGCCCAGGCTAGCCTTGAACTCATAGAAATCCTCCTGCCTCTGCCTCCTGTGTGCTAGGATTACAGGCATCAGTGAGTCACCACATCCAGCATTGTGGTATGTGGTGCTGGGGATCAAATTCAGGACCTGCGCTTACCAGGCAGACTCTGGAACCACTAAGCTAAATCCCCGGGCTGCACAGATATGTTGGGGGGAAATGAATCCCAAACTGAGGAACTAAAGAGCACAAAAGCCATACTGTGGAAGCCAGAGGCACTCAAGGTCAGCAAGAAGCAGTGAGAAAGGAGAGGGTATCAGAGAGCCCACAGGAAGCCTGGGCTTGAGCCCCTTTGAGGCTTTTTTTGAAGACTCAGGGTTTTTTTATCCTGAGTTGAATGGAAACTCCAAGGGAGCCATTGGGATGGCTCCAAGGGAGCCAAGTGGGAAATCATTACAAATATGATGTGGAATTTAAATCATCTCTGGGTTGCTATAATTTGAATGAACCACAGTGGGCAAGGGGAGAAACACAGTGCTTTGCTAGGAAGCTATTGCCTACACTCACTACACTATGTGCGGGAGAAAGGGTTTGCATTCCTCATATGCTGCTGCACTTGTTCTGGTTTTTGTTGTTGCTGAAGATCTTTTTTCTGAGACAGGGTCTCGCTTGGTAGCTCAGGCTGGTCTTGAGCTCACTGTGTAGCCCAGGCCAGCTTCTAACTCACAGCAAACCTCCTGTGCCTGCCTCCTCAGGGAGGGATTACAGGTGTGAGCCACCACACCCAGCAGTGTGCTTTGTGGATACCAGGTACTGAACTCGGGACCTCAAACTTGCCAGGCAGACACTGGAACCACTGAGCTAAATGCCTGTTATGTCTATGTCTCTGTCTCTCTGTCTCTCTGTCTCTCTGTCTCTGTCTCTGTCTCTCTCTCTCTCTCTCTCTCTCTCTCTCTCTCTCTCGTATACTATTCTGTTTTTGAAAAGACAGGCTTTATGGCTCAATATATCTAATTTCACCAAATAAAAGAAATCTAGGTGGGTAATTAAGGCCCAGCATATTCTACCCCTCTGGGGTTCATAAAATAACCTCTTTCCAGTAGTAAATACTGAAAAGTAAAGGCAGAAAATGTAGCCAGATGGCAGGTAAGCCCACATGGAATAAGAGAATGAGGGAGGAAACAGACACTTGAATGACAGAGCAGTCCAAGGGCTCTGGGTTTAGCAGTGAAGGGCATGTGGATAGTGAGACCGTGTAGAGGTGTGGCCTGGACATCCCACAGTGAAGACCCCTCTCGGTCCACTTGCTGTGATTGTGTTCTGAGAGCACCGAGCTCGTGTAGAGAGCAGGAGCACCCCGGTGTGCATCGGGACGTTGTTTCAGGCAGCAGGAAATCCCAGGACAGAAGCAAATACTTCCGCAAAGGGCTGCCCTATGTGGCACAGCCATGGCAAATACCGGCGTGTTCCCTGACACGGAGGGAGCTTCCAGCTAGTGCTGCAGGGAGCCCTCCGAAGTGGCGTACCCGAAAGGACGAGAGTGAGTTAGTCAGCTTGTTCTGCCACAACAGAAGCCAGAGCCTGGGTGATTTAGATAACAGAATGTATTTTCTCACAGTTCAGGAGGTTAAGGTGCCTGAAGGTTTGGTTTCCCCAGAGGTCTCTGGCTCCTTGGCTCATGGATGGCCTTTTCCCATTGCATCCTCATATGACATTGCTATGTGCACACGACTCCTTGGGGGCCCCCCACACCCCGCAATGCTAATCCCTCCTTCTAAGAATACCTGTCTTCCTGAGTGAGGCCCATCCTAGCAGACTCACTGTGACATACTCACCCCCTTTAAAGGCTCTGTTTCCACATACCACCACATTCTGCAGTACTGGAGGCAAGGGCTTCAGCATATGAATTTTGAGGCATATACAATTAAGCTCAAAACACAGTAATCCCATTTGATTTTAGGGATTACAAGCACACATAAAAATTCAGTTCATGTTTTCTGAGGGAAACACAGAGAAAGAATAGAGATGAAATTTCAATGCTCCTAAATATACTGAAAAGGAAAAATACTTCATAGTAAATTAAAGAAAAGCATTTCCCAAAAGAGTTAAATTATTGTCAAATCATTTCAAGCCAGTGGTAAGCGGGGTTAATTGTCAGATACTTCAGGGAGACTAGTGGGGGTGTTAACAGCAGTTATTATCTTAAAAAGAACACATTTCTTTGAAATGCTATTATGTGTTAGAAGAGCATGAAAGGTTTCCAAGGAGAGTCCCTTTGTGCAATTCGATGCAAATTGAACTGAGTGCTGTGCATTGTTTCTGGGGTGACATCTGTGGGGAAAGTCAGAAAAACCCAAAGGCTGCACAGCCTGTGAAAGGTAAATTTTCTTGGACTGGAGGAATTGCGACAGCTGAGGTAGATGGAACACATGAAGCTTTGGAAAACAGAGAAAATAAGGGGGGAATAGCAGGTCTCAGGATCGTGCAGGTTTCCTGCTGTTTATAGTTCACAGATCCAAATATAGCTGTGTTTTAAGTTTTTAAAACATTCACTTTGTGTGAAAATCTTTCTCTATAGATAGCTTTCAGTGAGATAGGAAAGATATCAGTAACCTACAGATCTCTTTAAAAGGAAATTACTTGCATCAAGCATTTCTAGCTTTTTGGATTTTCTGACTGTAAACAGAAGAACGTATGAGGAAAGAATCAAAACTAGTGAAGTGAGAGGGGAAAAAGAGGAAAAATAAACCAAAAGAGAACTACTAGAGTCTGCCATGACTAATCGCTTTTTCTCCTAAATTATTGTTTTATTTCCCAGCACTAAGCCCCTTTGCAGGCCAAGAACTTCTAGCCCACTGCTCCATGCACTATTACAATGATTTCTCCTGAGGCTGGTATTCGGGTAGTGCAAAGCAATCGAACATGAGCAAGTGCCTTGGCAGTGGGTTAGTTTTCTTTTCTTCCTAGTGAATCCATTAGACATCTGCCTTTATTACTTTTATGAATGCACCCTGGGTTTAATAAAACTCATGCTGCATCTAGGCCAAGCATCAGATATCTCTGAACTACTTAGGTGCCACTGCGATGAAAACTTCATAAATAATTATGTGCCAGGGTGTCACATTACTCGTTCGTCAAACATGCTCTCATTTGAAGTTGTTTTGAAGAAATGTCCTGTGAAATTTCAGTAAAAAGTTCAGCAGTTTTTAAACACTCCCTAACCTCAGGCTACTTTGATTTCTATTTCTGATACCTGGTCTTGCTCACAGACCTCCCAAGAAAGCTGAAAGGCAACAGCAGCACCTCTGCGCACTTGTCTTTATCACTCCCTCCCCTTCAGAGGTTCTGCTGTAGAAGCAACCCCCCAAAATGCTGCTGGACTGTGACGTGCTTGATTACACAGCGTATCGAAGTTACAAGGTGAAGTCATTCACAAAGTGAAATAATAATGCAGTGTTGCTTAGCCTCACAGTCACCTCATCGTGAATGAACTAAAAGCCCGTCTTTGTTTTACTTTGCGAATACTCTTCCAATATTGTTCTGCATCTGTATAACATTATTCAAACTTCTTACATAACATATAGAGCATAGCAGTAGGAATGGCCAGCCCTAAGAAAATGGAATGCTGCTCAAAAGTCTATCTCCTCCTTCTCTCCCATCTCTTTTTTCTACTTGTTTTTATGTATTTTATATAATATCTATTTTAATCAAGTCTTATAGCAGAGCACTTGGAATTAAACATACAATGATGAATAAGATAAAACAACAATGATAATTCACTGTTATAAATTCTACAATTGTGCCATAGACTACACACCTTTTGAGCACATCTTATTTAGGCACTGCCTATTTATATTGGAGCCTGAGGAAAGTATTTATATACAGAGAGTTTATTTGGGTTCTTATCCTAGGAAGCCAAAGTGAAAAAGTATGAAAAGTGATCCAAGGAAGGAGAAAAGCAGATAAAAAATATCAGTAAACAGCTATGGGCTTAGTGGGCACAGTTCCGCTAAAGATTCTCTGAGGAACTGGGAACTGGGTAGAATGAACCTCATGATCATCCCACAGAAAATCCACTGACTCCTACAGCTTGCTAATTGCCAATTGCTTTGGGGAGTATTATTTCTTCCATACTTCTATATTACTTCTGCAACTGAGATAAGCAGCTTCCTGTGAATACAGGGAGAGCCCCACATAGCAGATGACAGGGACATGGCCAGGAGGACTCGAAGTAGAGAGCAGGCAAAGTACATGAGATTCTTCCCAGGAGAGCCAGAAAGCTGCGACATAGCTCATCACAAGCACATGCCAGGAGGAGAATCAAGGGGCTACTAATAAGCTCTTTGGGGGAGCTTGATCTTGAGGGGGAGTAAGAGCGGACCTTCTAGAGGAAACACTCTGTAAGCTAAATCTCAAAGAATGGAAAAAAGAGGCAAAAGAGAAAGAGCATTCTAATGTACAGAGGAATGTAAGCAAAGAAGGTGATAGCTCATTTGGAAAAGTGTAAATGGTTAGGTTGGATAATGTATGAGGATGGAAAGAAATAGGTGAATAGAAGTTGGAAATTAGACTAATAGGATTTGTCAAGCCAGGCGTGATGACACATATCTGTAATCCCAGCACTTAGGAGGGAGAAGCAGGAGGATCACTATGAGTTTAAGGCCAGCCTGAGCTACATAGTTAGACTCTGTCTCAAAAAAAAAAAAAAAGAAAAGAAAATAGGATTTTTCACCAACTATAGAAATAATCCCAGGAAGTATAGCCTTTAGGATTTTTCAAATAAAAATGATGTTTTAATGGAAGTAATGAGGAGAAAAAAGTTTCTCATTAGGGAAACGTAGGAAATGGGAAGGGGACATAACTAGAACCTTTCAGTTCTAGTCTCCTGTGAGTCTGACAACACACAGTGAAATAATTACTAATTAGGCAGAAATGAGGCTTAAAGAGGAAGCTGAGATTGGGCATGATCCATACTACTGTGAGTAGCCAAGACCTCAGACCCGAGTTTGCTACATCTTTCATTCCATACATTCCAAAAGGCCCAGGAGAGCAGGACAGACACTAGCAATAGTCCTCAAGAAGTTATGTAGATCCTGGTGTAGTTCTTTCCTGAAGCATCACAGAATATGGGACCACTGGAGTCCCTGTTGCTATCAGAGGTGAAAACAAGAGTTGAGTCCCCAAGTCCATGTACAGGCAGGAAAGCTTGACCCAGTCGTAGTCTCAATTGTGCAATTATTTCTCACAAATAGGATTGTTCCTGACAAAAATGGAGTCATTAGATATTGGAGGAAGAATAAAACCTCATTTATAGTGAGTACTATGTATGTGGAATGCCAGGATACCTGTAGAATACACAGGTGGATGTGTAAAACATGAACTACTAGCTTCTTGCCTTTAGTACATTTATAAAAACACATTCTGTGCTGCTTCTTTAAGAGCTGAGAGAATTAAATATCTGTGGGCTCAGAGGAGAGGTGAGGTCTAAAGTGAAGATTTACATTAACCTATTCTAAATCACTGTTACTCAAGGAAACAGTAAGACCTTTGATCATGCAGGAATAGTATGTAGTGGTATTACAATAAAAAGAAAAAAGACATTTTAGGTAATAGATCTGAACAGCAAAGAGAGAGGACTGACTCCATGATGGATATTGAGAATCTATAGCTAGAGAAGTAGAACGGAAACTATGAGAAGTAGTGAAGTAGAAACCAGTAAAAAAGAAAACGTCAAAGAGAAGTCAACAATGCCTTCTGCCGCTTAGAGGTCAAAGAAAACAAAGGTGAAAAGTATTTCTTGCATTTAGTAACAGGAAATGTGTTGGTGGAAATAGCCTAGTAAGGACTTGCTGTTACTATTCCAGCTGAAGGCTAAGTGCTTTGTGTTGATTCTTTCATTTAATTGTCCTGCACTGAGTTTTTACTCCTTGCATGGCAGAAAGTATGAGAAAAATCTTCAGGATCTGTTTGAAATGGACACTAATCCCATTTCAGGAGGGTTCCACCCATATAACCTAATCATTTCTCGAAATCTCCACCTCCAAATACACTCAGAATGAGCATTCAGTTCCAACACATGAATCTGGGGTTGGGAGACACATTCTACAGCATTCAATCTATAGCAACTATAGTACCTCACAGACAACATAACCATAGGAAGGATATTTATTTGCATAATTCATGTCTACCTCTGTTGTCTCTAAGTTGTTGAAATTCTCCTTCAAGGGAAAGATGAAAACTAAAGAGGTGAAACTGCGTAATATCTGTGGAAGGAAAACGTGGGCGTCTCTTAACCTGGAACCTCAAAGCACCTAAACTTCTTAGACCTGCCATGCCCCCATGCCATCTATGTAGATATAGTTGGATCAGCTGTGTTATAGTTTCCTCCCATATAATGTGAAAGTTTGATTTAATAGTCACAATCACCCAGTGGACCAAATGGTTGATCTGTCCAGGATCAAGAAGGTTCTGGGCAGCTTGCAAACCATGGTTCTGATTCCAATGAGATCAGTACATTACCCTCCTGCTGAGAGAACGTTGTAGCGACGGAGTAGCTCACCAAGTCCATGAATTCCACCTGGACCTGCAAGTACTGTTGCTGGTTACTCTCCTGCCTAGAACCTTGGCCACCCTAGAAAGCTTGATGGGCTGCACATGACTATGGTGATGTTACAGACTGTTTTCACTTTGATCATTGGTGTCTGGTCCACTGAAGTATACCTGACTGAAAGTGAACCAGTCCTGTTTCCTTACCTCTCTCGTTAGAGCTCAAGCTACACTACTTAGAGTCCTTCCCCAGGAATTTTAGAAGTTGAGGTGAAAAGGAAAACCATCTTATCTATGAGTACAAGGGCTGTATGATAGAAGCTGGTCATAGTGGTGCACTCCTATAATTCTAGCACTTGAGAGACTGGGATAGAGGGGATCAGTGTAAGTTCAGAGTCAGCCTGGACTACAGAACAAGACTTTATCTCTTGGGGCCAAGCATGTAAACTTAGTGGCACCATGCCTGCCTGGCAAGGGCAAGGTCCTGAGTTTGATCCCTGCTACCAGAAAAAAAGACTTTATCTCAAAAATAAATAAATAAAAAAGATCGTATAGGAGAAAGTCTGTGGAGTTTTACAAGGCCAGTGTATAAAATTAGTGTTATATGTATTAATATACAGGGATTATAGACTGGTTCTAAGACTCCCCAGGAAAAATCTATAGATTTGCAAAATCCAAAGATGTGTGTCCTTCATATAATATGGTGTATTTCAATTCCCAGTACAAACTATAGCAATAATAGTGCAGCATTTGCATATAATTTACACATATTCTCCCATACACTTAATTTTTAAAAAGCATTCCTTAATGTCAGATGATGAGGGAGAGAAGTCAGCATTGAGGTCTGCTGAGACCTTCTGCAGGCCGGTTAGTTCCCACCCTAGCAACAGACAAAGACCTGAAGGAAACTGATCCAGAAAAGAGATCAGAATAATGTAGCTGCACCACACATATTTGGTCCCCTTTTCCAGTTTTGCAAGGTATAGAAACTCCTCCTTCCCCACAGAGAACTTGGAGAAGAGGGCTGCTGAGAAAGCAGAGAGCTCCTTGTTGGAAATGCCTCCACAGGAGCCAAGATGGCAGAGGGTGAGACTTCCTTGGCCATCCTTTCCTTGGCCATCCTTTCCCTGTGCACTAAAGAAATCAATGGAATTCTCCAGAGAGAAATAGAAAAACAAAGATACAAACAAAATAGCTGAGAGTGACAGGGAAAGTCCTGATAGCATCTGAATCTCTGGTTCCAGGTGCTCCTCCTACCCGTGGATCTTTTTTTTTTTTTTTTTTTTTTCCATTTTGTTGTATTCCATGGAAATTGCAACTGGTCTTGTAACTTTTGATACTATTTACAAAGCATTTTTTTCCTGGGACCTTTATCAGAACAATCATATTATATATCAGAAATTGTCTTAGCCTAGGTTGCCCCTAAAGCAGGGCATGAAGCAAATACTTAAGTTCAAGTCCTTTAATGAGCAGTAGATTCTGAAAGGAGGAATGAGAGACCGGGAAGGGATAAAGGGAAGAGGGACAGGAAACATGAAGGCAGTACTGGCTACTGGCTGCTCTGTCTCTTTCACAGAACTGTGCCGTGACTTTGTGAAGAAGTGCAGGGCTGTCAAACCAGGACAAAAGAGAGGAAAACATGAATCCGTAAGCTCCAAGCCATCGAGCCCGACTGCACTCTGCAGGCCGATGTGTGCTGGAGGGGTTCCACCACAGTCCCGCCTTGATGTTAACAGCAAACCCTGAGCGGAAAAGCTCGAGGTGGCTTTGTGCAGAGGACAGATGCTTCCTGACGGCGCTTGGAGGAAACTGGAGCCTGCACGGAGGGGCTGCGGCTGGGGTGGCTGGAACAAGAAACAGGCGAAGCCCAGGAAATCTGAACCGCTGCTCAAGAAGCATCAGTTATAGACACCGTACGCTTGGAGATGAAACCGACCCTGTTCACTCACATTTGTCTCTTAAAGACATTACATATTCCCACTTGAAAAGTTAATCTAAAAAACCAGATACTTTCCTCAGTGTATTTAATTTAATTATTTAATTAAGTCATTTATTTAGGTACCAGGGATCAAACTTGGGACCTGACAGTTGCAAAGTCACTTAATTTTAAATAGATTCCTCTTTTCAGATAGATTAAAATATTCATAAAATATTTACATTATTGTAGATATCATGATTTTAATTATCTTTATTAATACATCAGGCTCCTTTCCCCGTCTGTCAGTGCCACTGCCCTAACTAACGAAGCAAAACTGAACCATTCAATATGTACAAAACAAGAGGCATGTTAGCTAAAAACAGACTGCAGAAGAACTGGTGTAATATCTCTCTCCTGGAAACAATTAATTAATTCTATAAAACATTTAATTATTCTATAAAATGTGTAATGATATAATCATTAAAGACTGCCATTTTAAGACAACCTTTTAATGACAGCTCAAAGAAAAGCTTATAACAGGAATGTTGTTGGATTTCTCCTAGCAGCACCATAGCAACTGGTGATTGTTCACTAAATGATTGGTGTTTTTGTTCTATTATGTGTTAGTGGTTTCCTGAAGTTTCTCATCTTTGGGTAAACTTACCTTTCCTTTTTTTAGAGACAGGGTTTCACTGTGTAGTTCAGGCTGGCCCTGAGCTCAGCCTTGAACTCACAGCAATCCTCCTGCCTCTGCCTCCCGAGTGCTGGGATTACAGGCATGAGCCACCATGTCCAGCACTGTGGTCTGTGGTGCTGATCACTGGTGGGTGTGAGTCTCCACATCCAGTATTGTTGTATGTGGTACTGGGGATCAAACCCAGGCCCTTGCGCTTGCAAGGCAGGTGCCAGAACTACTGAGCTAAACCCCTGGCCCCTCCTTTTTGACTCTACAACAATTTTCACTAGTCCCTATACTGGATGATTATTGCTTGAAGATTTTCCTGAGTTTTGTTTTTCTGGATGGACAAAGGCACATGTGTGCATGTGTGTTGTGTCTTTGTGCATTTTTGCATATATTACTTTTTTTGCATTGATGGCATTAAATTGTTCGCATGGTCATATCCCTCATTTTTTTTCAATTAATAGTATGCTTTGGACATCTTTCTACATCATGAGCTATCTTTTTCATTTATGTAAACAAGACCCTACTAATTTGCTTGTAAGTTGTTTGCTGTTAATAACAGTGTTCCAACTAACAGCCTTGCATATGTTTGAAATAATTGTTCAAATAAATTTTTAGAATAACATGGAATTTCTGATTTGCTCCAGTTTTTAAAATTGTGCTGAAGACCTAACACCTGCCTGTGGCCTACTTCTAGAAATTGGGTCACAGATTGCTTCTCCACACGGAAGTCCTTGACTGTCTTTAAACAGTACCCTATCCCTAAAGACCTGAGACTTGACTTTGCTTTTATCAGTTTTCTACCAGACAGTAGAATTCTCAGCAGAACCTCTCTCCAGGTTCACTGCTACCTTGCCACTTCTAACAGACTTCTTTCATGTGCATTTGGGACCTACAGTAGTTTTTTTTTTTTCTTTTCTTTTTTTTTTTTTAACATATGCAACCACTTCAATGCTTTGCCTATTGGAATACCTGTTAATAAATAATAAATCCCACTGATATGATTCACACCAACTTTCATTTGTTGCTTGAATTCCCAGAAACAACTTTCTCTAGTAAACTGGATTCTTTGTATTGGCAGACAAACATCTTCAAAACAGACAGAATTGCATATGATTCTTTTTGTAGCCTCAGGGCCTATCTTATGATAGAGGCTTGATAACTACACTATAATATACTTATGCTTTTGAGAATTATTAAAGATGAGATGACATAGTTCTGTGATGCAAAGGATATAATGTAAACAGAAAAAAGAATTCAGGACTAGGACAGAAAAGGAAGTGAAGAGGAAAGGAGAGACAGACCGTAAGGCCACATAATTGAAATTTTTAGTGTCTGTGTCCTGGTTTTAGTACTAGAGTCAGCAGAAAGGGAAAGTTTAGGTTTTGGAGAGGAGAGAATATCACAGGGCTGAGGCTTAGTATGGACACTTTAGGAAGAACAAACCTCATAGTATTGGGAAAGGCTCGAGAAATACTTACTCTTACAGACTTTTCTCTGCTCCTATTCCTCAAGCCAGAAACACAATTTGCACTGTCTCAGAATCTAGAGACAGAGGAAGCATAAAAATCCCAGAGTCAGAAGATATAAGAACACCCAGACACAAGGTACACATGCCACATGTATGCACACACACACTACACATATGACTGAAATAAAACAGGAGGATTTGGCAAGCATCTCACTAAAACTTCAGTGAAAGAAACTCTTATAGTTATCTGCTTAGCAAAGAGTCAGAAGTCAGAACAACAAACTGCCAGCTTTTGCCAACATGATGTACAGAATGTCACCGTTACTATGTTCACCTGGTAAACTGCTCGGATTATTTTAAGGATTGTGCCCATATTTGCAAGGACTTTTATGAATTTATTACCAATTTCAGCTTCCATAATTTTCCATATTTTCTGTGAAATTTCAGAGTTGATTAATGGGCCAGTAGAAGATTACTTGCTCACTCTGTGTGAGCTCCTGGGTCTAATTGTCAACCGCTGAAATGTCAATCAGTCAATCAAATCAATCTACCTCTCATGATGAATGAAAAGGTTTTTTAAACAATCTTAAGTGGGTTATTGAAATTTGCCCTGCTAGTGTGGTTTTGCAGGGCTCTCTCTCTAATCCCTGCAGTCAGCAGGAGCTAATCCACAGAAGGCCACCCAGGGAAGGCAGTGTAATTTCTGATAGCAGTGGTACTGAGATGTACCTCCAGCATGAAGAATGGAATCTGTCCATCTGACCAAGTAAGAAGGGACACCCAGGCAATAAGAAGGGAGACCCAGGCAAGGACATATGATGAACGAAAGTACGCAAGCCTAAGAGCAAGCCATAGTCAGCAACTGCTAAGAGACAGGTACTGTTGGAACACACAAGACAAAGGGTAGTGCATTCATAATTGTAACACAATGAACCACCACAAATTCAGTGCCCCCCCCTAAAAAAAACCCCACTCATTAATTAGCTCATAGTTCCTGTGACTCAGGCATCCAACAGGATGCAGCTAAATTCTCTCCCAAGGGTTTCATGAGGCTGAAATCAAGATGTTAGGTGGCTCCATCCTCCTGTGCAGGCTCAAGTTTGTTTCTGATTTCCCACAGATTATTGAGGCTCCTGGAATGAGACTGAGGTTCCCGTTTTCTTGTAGCTCTCAGTAGACTCCCAGTCCGAGAGCCCACCCGAGGTCGCTGTTGTGCGGTGCCCTCCATCTCAGCCATGGAGAAGCTCTGCGAGGGCATCCTCTTCTCAGTTTGACTCTGACTGGTCTTTCTGCAACCAGCAGCGAAAACATTCCATGTTAAAAGGCTTAGTATGCTGAGGCTGGTCAACCTGCATAATCTTCCTTTCTTACTGTCAACGGATCAGCGGCCTGAGATCCATTTCCCACCTCAGAGCTCTGCCCACTGCATCAGTCCTTGGAAATAGCCCAGAGAGAGGAGGTCTGGATGCCCCACTTGGGACAGGTGTGAAAAGGCAAGCAAGCTGGATGTTAAGAGGACAAGAAATCACAATTTTGTTATATAAGCAGAACTGAGGTGTTTTACTTTGGGGGACAAAATTGAAAATCTGAAACCTTGTCAAAGAGCAAGAACTTGCTTTGTCTATGTAGCAACTGACAGTGGGTGGAAGTCACAGGTAGGACAGGGCAATGTAATCCAAAGAAAATTTATATTCTCTTCATTTTTTGTGGGTCTAAAAAAGGCTTATAAGATACTTATTCTTCATCCAGATTTGTAGGGGTTGAACCGATCATACTTAACTTAGGGTAAAAACTGTCACTTCATTTCTTCATAGTTTGTTATATATTTAATCTACTGCCTCCACTACCAGACTCTCCATAGTACTACTTAGGTCCTTTGGGATTTACTTTAAAAGAGACTCTAATGACCTCCTGGACAAACTTTATAAAGTTTGAAGAAAGCCAATATGAAATATGTGAATATAAAAAGATTCAGTGGGGCTGCTTTATTGTTCAGCCACTAAAATGGGAGCGTGCAGGCAGTACAACAAGGATGGATGAATGTTGGAAGACATGGTTCTTGTTTAAGTGAGTCACAAAAGGAGAAATATTGAATATTTCCACTAATATGAAGTATCCAGAGACATAAAGAAGGATGACTACCCGGGTGGGGGAAGAGGGGAGTGGGAGGTGTCTAAGGGGTACAGGGTCTTTGGCAAGATGAAAATACTTGATAGGAATACTATAAAGCACAACATAAATGTGTTGATGCTGTTGATACCCTAGCCTTAAATATGGTTAAGATGGTAAGTTTTAAAATTGATTTTATTGGTACATCTTATATACACATCATGATCACACTCAACATGCAGAATTTGTACCAGTATATGACACAACTTAATTTTCACTTTTTCCCATTTCCCCTCACCATCCTACAATCCTCCTGTTCCTATATACATAAGCTTTGCTTCCTTTTTTACCATCA